>NADL03000707.1:0-172893 GCA_002205965.3 Kappaphycus alvarezii | reverse complement strand
GCAGCAATCGAGGGTGCGGCGGCAAGTGTCGGTCTTGCCGTGCAGGAACGCTTGAGTGAACCGGCGGTTGCCAATTGGAGCCCCCAGTAGTTCAAACCCGTCGGAGGAGCACTCTGCAAGGCGGAACTCGCGGAGGAACGCCTCGCGTTCTGGCCGCGGGACAGTTGGCCAGAAAACGCGTGTTTTTGCGGCGTTGAGGTGCAGGCCGTATGTGGGTCCCTCGTCACGGAGTAAGCGGAGCGCTTTTCGGAGCTCGGGGAGAGACCCCATTAGCGTCCCGTCGTCGGCATACCAGTGGTTCATGACTACACCTGTCTCTGCGGCGATCCGGCGGCTGAGCGGCTGGATGGTTAGGGAGAACAGGAGCATGCTGGCCGGGTCGCCTTGTTGGGTCCCTTGTGCACTTTGTATTATGGTTCTGTGACGGTTCGGCACCATCAGTTGCGGCTGCGTACGGCCGTATATCATATTGACGAACCGGGCAAGGCCCGGTGCTAGCGAGGGCAATCGGTCCAACATTGACTGGCGATCAACGAGATTGAAGGCGTTGTGCGCGTCAACAAGGACCGTGGCAGTGTCGCAGCGGCGGGAGAACCGACGGAGCAGCGTGCGCGTGTCGTGGACGATTGCGTCCATTCCAGCCCTGATCCCGTTTGCCAATTGGAACGGGGCTAGGAAGGCGCGAGTATCGTCGATTGCTGCTGGGAGCAGCGTCTTCGTGACCAGACGACGGAGTACCGACCCGACGGCGATGGGCCGGATCTTGCCAGGCTTTGGCTGGATGGGCAGCAGCGTAGCGGCAGCTACAAGCGGCAGTACAGAGCACGGCAGGTCGCCCTCGGCGATCCGCGTGACGAGCTGGGTGAGGACCCCCTTGCCCGTGACTCCGGCTTCTGGGCTGATTGGTGTCTTGACTAGGAGGTGAAACCAACGCGACGGCGTGCGGTCAGGGCCAGCAGACGTATCACGAGAGATACGGCGGGCTGCTAACTCGACGGCATCCGGTGTGACAGCTGGAGGAGGTGGGAGGCTGTCAGCCGGCAGCGGTGCGATAGGGCACCGCGGCTGTGGTGTAGGGTGCAAAGCGATTGGATGGTCCGCGGGTCGTTGACATCCGCCAGCGGTGCGTTGTGAAGGGACCGCATAGCCTTGGCGTAGCGGGCATCGGCGCACAGCACTTGCGCGCGGCGTGCTCGGCGCGTGCTGCTGGACGCAGGCAAGGGGCGGTGCTGCTCGGTCCACTCAGTTTGGGCGTGGTGTGCCTGCATCGCTTCTGACCAAAGGGCGGCCCACTCCCTGGTGGTATGAGCCCGCCGAATGCGAGAACTCAGCGCGTCACGTTGGCCCTTCGGATGCTGCCAACCGTCCTCACCGCGGAGGGTCCGACGCATGACCCCGGTGGGGAGCATGTGGAGGTGGAGGAAAGCGCGGTACGTTGCGTCGTCGCCGCGAGCATTCGCCGCGGCACGGACCAGCTTAATAAACAAGAGGATGAAGGGCTTGAGGCATGGGAACGGGATGTCCTGAAAGATGTCGGCTTCGCGGTATGGGGTGCGAAGAACCTCTTCAGGGGTGGGAAGGGAAGATTGATTGTGGGTCTCTTCCATGTTGGGTTGGTGGCAGTCGGGGGGGGTGGCTTACTGAGGTACCGCCGTGTTCCCCTGCAAACCGGTGGGCGGGGAGGGTGCGGAGGCCTCTTGGGTGACGTTGTGTGCGGGCGGCGGGGCTGTCGGGGAAACGGCTGGGATGTAGACCATGGCATCTATCCCAGCTGGCTTCGAAGCGGTCGGCGGCGCAACCGGCGATGCTGTCAGTGCCGCGGTGTCGGGTTGCGGACGGTGGAGGGCGACAGTGCGGGCCACGGCAATTTCTCGCGATGATTCGGAGGTTTGCCTTTTGGCAGGGGTCGTTGAGCGGGATCGGCCGCGGGGCCGTGGGGTGGGCTTGTTGGTGGGCTTCTTTGGTGGCAGCACCAAGGAAGCCTTAGTGGCCGAAGGGCCGGCAGGCGGTGTGGGCGCGGTGGGCGGGTGTTGGGCGGCGGCGGTCGAAGAGGCGGCGGCGGCGGCCGGAAAGGCGGCGGCGGCGGCCGGAGAGGCGACGGTGGCGGTCGGATGGGCGGCGGTGGTGGTCGGAGAGGCGGCGGTGTTGGTCGGAGACGCGTCGGTGTTGGTGGCGGCGGTGGCAGTCGGAAAAGAGGCTTCCATAGGGACGACAGGGGTGGGGTCGGTGGGGTCGGAGGGGTCGGCGGCGGTGGGGACGTTGGTGGCTTGGGCGGTGTGCGGGGCCTGGCGGCGGTCTGCCAGGGCCTGTCGAAGGGCCTGGCGGGCATCATCGAGGGCATTGGAGGAGTGCTTCACGTGATTCGAGTGGAGCACCTTGCGGGCTTGAGGCGCCCGGGCTCATGATAGCACGGCTCTCTTTCGCAAGGAAGGCCGAGGCACCTCCGCTGCCCGCACGGACAGTTCGGAAGCGACTATGGCCGGGGGACGGAGGGTGATTTGAAGGGCGCTGACAGTGTGTCGAAGGTTGGCAAGGATGCGCCAGAAGCGGGGGGCAAGGTTTCGGGATGAAAACGTGTGTCCACGGTCCGAAATGCGGCAAGATAACGTGAGAGGGCATGCGAAGGTCGATGTCGGCAGCGGCTCGGCACAGGGCTCGCTGTGCTTGCTCGTAGGAGCTGAAGGAGTGGCGGGGATCGACGGAGGGGCGATGCCGATAGCAAGCACCTCCTTTGGCGGGGTGGGGAGAGACCCGGTGCGGGGGCAGAGGGTCTGGACCGGTCCGATCAGCGCGACAATGCGCTCGGCCAGTTGGCGGCGGGGATCAGATCGGCGGGTGGGGTCCGAGGCGATGATGTGGGGCTTCAGCCAAGGACAATGCAGACTCGGGCAGGGTGAGATGGCTTCGAGGTCAGGGATGGCCGTCTCAGGAAGTTGGACGAGTCTGGGTCGTGCAGGGGCAGGGGCGTTCACCGACGCCGCTGCCGCAACTGACGCGTACGTAGCTGGCGGCATGCTGATGTTGCTGTTGATGTTGTTCTTGTTGTTGTTGAGGATTCTTTGGCGGAGACGAATGTGTGAAAATTTTGTGCTTGTACAGCATATTATGCAAGAAGTGAACGGCAGAAAGCAGTAGTCGTGAGTTTAAGCAAAAACGGAATTCTGCAAAAATTGAGAAATACATAGTATGATAAATTACAGAATAGTATTTCAGAAATTTATTCCTGAAAATTAAAATGCCGTTTACGCATTGACAAGCAATACAGATAAATGGGAGTATTAGTTTTATGATCCGAGCTTTTCGGGTCTCGATGGCCCTTCCAGGAGCGAGGTGCTGGATGCATTGCGCCCACTGCCGCGTCTCAGAACACATATCGATTCCCTGTGTTTTAATCTGTGGCTGTAGTACTACTGCCAAGCCCCGCTCCTCCCCCCAAGCACATCATGTAGGAGGAACCACTGCCCGGAAACTCTCGACGTGCTCGGAGAACATCTCATGCATTGCGCACGCGGCCAAAACGCATTACAATATTTGTCAGGTGACACTGCTAGACTCGCATATGGCTAAGACGGCCAGTATCCTGAAACCTCGTCAGGCCCGTCAACATCGGACCAGGCTGGACATCCGCTCCATCGAAAGCGGGGGGGCGTAGACTACTTCGACGTCAACTGGGTGAACTCTATTGCTCCTGCGAACAGAGAAGTCCTTACTTTTGACCCACTGACATCGATGAATGCGGCAAGGACTTCGAAGTTCAGAAAGTACAAGGAGTTCATCGCTAACCTCACCCGATCCAGGCCCGCACTATTTCCTACATCCACACTTGGGCGGCGGCACCTGGATGCGTACGCCGTGTTCAGGGATATCCCGAGGAAGTACACAAGCAGCCCATATGCAGAGGCAGGCTGCAGCGCCTGTTATGTCCACTGCAGTATGCCTCCTGGCTGGCCTCGCGATGAACTTCTGATGACCTCACAACGCATACCCACTGCCCTTTTGCTGCAATGACCTTGGGATAGGAGCCATTGGATGCTTTTACAGAAAAAGTTCCCCCCTGTTTTGTGAAGGTCATTTTTCTTCCCCATTACTGTGTCGGTATACCCTTTTTGATTCGATTGCGGTTGTTGTCTGAAAAACCATGGGATGGCTCCGATATATCTTCCAAGAGTAAAACACCCAAACCTTTCCTCCTTTTTTCTAGTGTGAAGCGCGAGTGTCGACCTTTTTGCTCCCGTGCAACTCTGCTCTTGCTGGTATGATGGTGCACATTGCTGCACACAACTGTAGTAGGGTAGGGGGAGGAGGAGGGGGTGACCGCAGGAGCAGAAACAGGCTGGGTAGGGCAGGGGCAGGTGAAGGTGGAAGGAAGTTATCATCTGTCTCGATGAGGTCACTGAATTCGTCCATAGTGGTAGGACGGATGCACACCTAGACTACAGTACGTCACAGTACGGTACTGGAGTACCTGCGAAAATTGGAGTCACTCGTCCATACTCATATTTATTTCTCACGGGTCTTCACTAACCTGCCACATTTCAGCAATTTTTCTCATGACTACATTGCAGAATTCTACAATTGAATTACAGACTGTAATTTCATTTCTGAAAATCGAAATTCTGTTTTCAGAATTCTGTTCGCGTAAGCTCTCTACTAGAGTAGCTTTAAATTCCTCGTCTGGTAGGTTTTGCTCATTTTGTTTATTTCTTTTGATTCCTTTACTCAACTCATCTTTCCGTGAATTGAAATGGCAACCACTTTTCTCCCAGATCCTTCCAGATTATTGGCCTAAAAACTTTGTACGTTTTCTGATATCTATTTATTTTCTTTGATTACTTTACCACAGACATATGCAGGTGCAACATGCAAAGTCTTGAATACCCTACTGTAACAAACCTAACAAAATTAGGTCTGAATAGGGTGGCTAAACTTTATTGGTCCAACCAAATTGTTCTAGGTTCATTTACTTCTTGAATATTGCAGCACCGCACACGTTGGCTAGGGGAGTCCTCGACTCTGAAAGTTTTCGGGAAATGCAACTACCTGTCAAATCCGAGGAGGAAAAAGACCGTCCCTTGGACTTCGATTCACATCCGCGAAAGATATCGCAGGTTCTGCGTTTCTGGCCTCCAGTTCAGCCTCCAACAGGCTGTGCGAAAAGTTTTTACCAGCCTCCATCAGGAGTCTCACAACATATGAAGACACCGTGGAGGCTCACCGGCTTTCGTCTCAATCCTGCTTACAGTCAAGGATTCTTCCGTTCAGCGCCTTTATCTCAAACAAAACACCTTCGCAGTTCCTTCCCCATTACGCTGTAGGTATACCCTTTTTGAGTCGATTGCGGTTGTCTGGAAAACCATGGGATAGGTCGGAAATATCTTCCAACAGTAAAACACCCAAACGTTTTCTCCTTCGCAAATGACACTCACGGAAGCAGTCGACGAGGCTGTGCAAGACAGTATACCTCTCGGAGACGCAAGGAGGCAGTTGTTTCGCGCTTCGATGGCGCTACCAGGGCGAAGGAACGGGCGTACTGTTCCCCGTGCCCGGGTCTGAAGACTAGTGTCGACGCCCGCGAATTCTCGACATGGCTCCAATACCACTCTCAAGTTCCGGTTTTCGCTCCGAACACACCGTGCCCGAGGAGAAACTGTCCGGACACACTTGACTGCTTCGGGCATCATCTCCTGCACTGTGTCCACGGAGGCCACAGAATTAGAAGACATGACCACAAAGTTCACTTGCTTGTCTAGGACCTGCAGAAAGCTGGTCGTCACCCCGCCATCGAGCCCAGGGATGGGCTTTATCGTGCAAGGCCAGACATCAGGGCAATGGAAGCACAGGGGCACGGATTTCTTCGATGTCACTTTTGTCAACTATAGACCGGATATATCTTCCAAGAGTAAAACACCTAAACCTTTCTCCCTTTTGTCAACCCACTAGTGCCATCCAACAGGAGAGTGCGCATCTTTAACCCGCTCACATCCCTCAACGCGGTAAAGGCAGCAAAGCATAAAAGATATGAATCTTTTATCGCGACCGCCGCCCGAAGCAGGCTTATGCCTATCCCTATATTCACCCTCGGGGGCTGGCGCCCAGACGCCTACGCAGTGCTAACAGACGTGGCGCGGAACGTGGCTTTTAGGGCAATGGAGACATAGGGGACGGTTCGAGCGGTTTTAACCCAGAGGCATGCAGCAGTATCAGTGATGTCCAATGCATCATGCCTGCTGACAGGCTTCGAGCCAGCCATTTCGGCACATGAGTCACATTATCCATTATCCTTAACATGTCTAGCATACACTGGGGATAGCCGAAACGCCCTTTTCAAAAATTAAAGAACCAAATCAATTCACCATTTACTTTTCTAAACCTTTCTTTTGGATTCAACGAGAAACTGAGACCGGTTCGTCTTCATTCTACACAAATTAATTCGCTACTTGACTTCTCGACTACCAAATCATGCTGCTGCTGACTGAAAATAGCGGAACTTCAAGAATTGGTATACTGTGATAAAATAGTACTAACATAGGTAGTAATTCTTTATCTTATCTGTAACTACTGTACAGTTATGGACGTACTGTATGTGAGGTATAATGTACTGTACTGTACTGCACGTCGCCTCATACTGCTAATCAGATCCCAAACACCGCATATAAGGCCGAAGGTTCCGCAGCAAGCCTCGCATTTGAACCGCGAATATTGCTGTGAGTGAAGTGGAGAATATCTGCGAAATTTTTATTACAAAGCGGTGCTGCCAGGAGTTGAAAGCCATGTTCTTTAAATTCGTCGAGGGAACTTTCCACAGGTGAGAAGAAATGGCGAAGGAGAAGTAGGGAGACTATCGAATATTCTTTTTGCAGAAGTTGAGGAATATGCCAACCGCTGGTCGTGACCCTGGATCAACCGCATGTAAGCTCGAAAAACAGCAAATGTCCCACTGCGGATGCTGTCATCTGCAAACAACTATTTGAGCAGGATGTCTGCGGTATCCGCGATCCTTCAGACAAGGGCATAAATTTTAAGGAGAAGGGAAATTTACTGGCTGGATCTGCCTGCCACGCACCGCGAACACTACACGTCGAGTTGTGTGGCCGTTTAGAGATTGATACGGGTGTTCGGAAACTATAACAGGGCATGTCGATGAAGGGAGGCTGAGTCTGCTTACGGGCGAGGAGGAGATCGAACATAGTGTGATGGCTCGTACAGATGAACGCATTGTACACATCAACCAGAATGGCTGCAACTTTTGAGACTCGAGAAGTGGTTCGGAAGGTAGAGAACGTATCATGGAGCCTGTCATTCACGATGACCTTGGCGCGGTTCTCGATTTTTGAATGGGACGGCGAATCCGCTCGTATACTGGATAGCTGCGGGATGTAAAGCTTTCGTCACGATGCGGCAGACCACTGAGCCAACGACGACAGGGCAAAAATTGTGCAGCCGTAGTGGGCAGGATAGGAGAATGGTGTTCTAGATGAGAGATAGTACCGAATGAGGAAGACCACCAGGAGCGGTGCAGTTAAAAAGCTTATGGTGTGGCTCAAAGATCCCGGTGTTAATTTCTTCAAGGGGAATGGAGGACTCGACCAGCAAGTGAAGCCAGCGTGGGTGCAAACATTCAGACCCTGCACCGGTGTAGCTAAGCGAAGGGTGCCCAGGGATGCGTGGTGGGGGCGGACTGCTAGAAGGAGAAAGGGGAAAACCAATCGAGTAGGAAGGAGGTGAAGCACTCAGATAGCAGCCTGTGGAGTGCTAGTGTCTTGATTCCCGATACGGGGGTTATGTAATGGATGGAAGTTTATCGTCTTTTAATCTTTAAAATATATTTGACTCTATCACAGCGTACTAGATGGCACAAATTTGCACCACTTGCACCCCTGTCATGGCGCATGTACCCACTAATTTCCGCGGCTACTTGGCCGACACATATGCAGAGGCTATGAACGACGCCGTCTAAGCTTGCAAGGGTAGAGGGCCGGGCGCTTCGAAGGCTTTTGCCAAACCATTCCTGTTCCCCGCCGTCATGCTCGCGACTCTGTCCCACTCCCACTCCGACCCACCAGAGAACCGACAAAAGTCTCTTTCGCACAAAATGAGGGAGCGGATAGCACTACGGAACCAAGGGCAGTTCCAAGAACTTTGGGAAGCCGCCATCCCACTGTCTACTGACTCACTGATAGCCACAACAGCAAGCTACCAGCAACAGCTGAACATTGGACGGGCCGCAAGACTGGCCAAGGAGGGGACATATGGTAAGGCTGCCCAAGCTTTAGGTTTGCTAGTTGTCTTCCCACCAAACCTTGGCGTCGTCCATGCCCTGCTCGACAGACGTCCCCAGACACCACCGCAAAAATGGACGAGGGAATTTTCTCCAGGAGAAAACATGTTGTTCCGCAACTTTACTGGGGAACGGAACGTTGTTTTCTGTGAAGAAGACGTCCTTAGAGCTGTCAGAGGTTTTTAATCTGAATGCTGCGCCGGATGTCCTGGCCTTAGACCATCTCATCTAGTTGAACTTTTGCGAGCCGCATCCTCATTTTGACAGTCTATATTCTTTGCTACAATCACAAGGGTGGTAAACATCCTGTCGCAGGTAGAGCTCCCGCAGATCTGGCATCGTGGTAGCGGCGCGCCCCCTACGCCGTTGACTAAAAAGGACATCACACACCCACCAATCGCTGTAGGCGAGACGCTACGCAGAATGGTAGGCAGCTGCCTCATGAAGCTGGCTACCTCGAAGGCAGCTGAATACCCTCAGCCCCTCCAGATGGGAAGAGCCACTCGAGCTGGAACCGAAACAGTTATGCATGGCGTTCGACAGGTTCAAAAGTTTGGAACGGTTTCCGGATACGGCATGCTGACGATAGACTTGAAAATGCGTTTAATCTGTGCGGTCATGCTGCTTTCTTGGAAGTTATTAGGCCCCTCCTCTCTGAATTACTTCCGTAGGTCTCATTCTTCTATGCTCTCGAGTCAGCATATCTGTGGATATGTCGCCGCACTATCAGAAGCATGCAAGGGACGCAATAAGACGACAACCTCGGCGGTCCCGTTTTCGACTTGCTTCTGCACCTCGTTATACTCAAGATCCAAGAAATCCTAAGTTCTCAAGACGAGGAGGATGAAAAAATGGGCCGCATTGTCCTCCAGCTCTAGTACCACGGCGACGGGTACATCATCCCGCTGCACAATCAGCTCCGTCGTGCAGTTGAAATCCTCTCGTCTCTTAACGCCACCACCAGGAGTTCGCATCTCTCTTTGCCAAAATGCAAAGTTTGCTGGCAGAAGGCCCCACCCGAATGCGTGCAGCGCCTCTATCCAAAGGTCTTCAAACAAGAATATAGTGAGAGCACGTTCGTTCTCAACGCTCCAGTCGACGCAGAGGCCCTCACTAAGAGAAATCTAGCTACCCAGGTTCAGTCCCTCGAACCGCTCCTTGCGGCTATGATCGACTTCGAGGTCATGCAAATAGCGCTCCAGTTGCTCCAGAATTGCTTTATAGAATGCAAAATCGGCTACCTCCTGCGCATAGTTCCGCGATTATCGACCGCCGAGGGCACCGCTTTCCTCGACGATATCGATATGGGTAAATCGGCGGGGGAAGAGATCCTGGGAACCAATTACCCTGAGAAGGAGGTGTTGCGAGCGACAAAAGTGCTACTGTGGTATTGTTGAACGAACAAAAGAGAGTGTATATAGAAGAGAGTTGAGGAAGCTACAAGCAAGTATAAAAGGGGCAGGGTGTGCCACCGACGCTCTGCGACTAGCGTAAGAAAAATTTTCTTGGGTCTGAAGTTGACTCTCAACTTCCTACTACTCTGTACTTGGCTTGAAGTTGTCTGCCAACTTGCTTGACCTCTCAAGGAGGAAGCACTTTACTCAGCTTATATAGACTTTTCGGCTAATCCTAAAGTCTCAATCAAACATAGTAAATACCATAAAACGCATTCACGGGAATCGTGTGAACCAGAGAGACCATTAGAAGATATTCCCTCAAGGTAAATATCTAGGTGCCATACCCATGCCAGCCACCCATCGGCCAGGGGTGGGAATTGATGTGGCCATTATATAGACCTTTCAGAGTCACTCGTAGTATTACCCACAACCTAGAACTGTACTGACATCCACTATGACAGCGTGTCCTAAAATAAAAATCAACCGATGAATTTGCCACACTCACCCAAATTAAAAATATCTTGCAAATTCAAAAACTGTAAAAATATCTTCCCAGTTCCAATACTGTATACAATGATGGTCCTCATCTAGATTTTTTCGTGTGCGAACTTGCGCACATCACGTATGATGAAGCGCTGCGTCCGCACACTGGCAGGGGGAGTCCTTGACTCAGAGGTATTCCGTGAACTCCAACTTCCAGTGAAATCAATGGATGCGAAGCGGGCCCTAACTTGGGATCTGACTCACTTCCATTAAGAACATCGGTACAGCCGCCGTCCCCGCCTCTCGCTGGGCTACCATCAGGTTGTGCAGAGTTGTTCTGCCCACTCCTATCAGGAGCTTCGCAACGTAAAACGACACTTTGGACGCCCATTGGATTTGGTCACTCTCCTGCCTGCATTCAATGGTTCTCCCATTTAGTTCCTTTTGCCCGCGTACCACACCATCGCAAAAGAAACTCACCGACGCGATCCATGCACCAGTGCAGGAAAGTATTCTACCTGGGGACTAGTATCAGCCAGATTTGCTGATAGGCTGTCTGCAACCCAGTCAATTTGTACGGCTTCAAGTAAGCTTATCTGTTATAGTTTTTGAAGTCCCCGTGTTCTCCACTTGCATGGTATTGAGAAAAAAGGGGGGTGCCTTTATTGAGATGTATGGTTGCAATAAAAGATTCATATGTTTTATGCTTCGCAAAGGCGCCACATTAAGGAAGGTTGGGGGTTTAAACGGGTAGGCCCTCATGTGGGAGGGCGCCGGCGGGTTGACAAACGTGACCGTAAAGAAGTCCGTACCTCCATTGATCCCCATCGCCCGGACGTCTGGCCTCGTGCGATGGACCCCGTACCACGGTTCGACGGCGGTGTGGCGGGCCTTTTCCTGCAGGTCTTGTGGGAAGAGGACCACTTGACGGCCATGCCGCCTAGTTCTGTGACCACCATGCCTGCAATGGAGGAGATGATCCCCTAAACAGTCCAGGGTTTTGGGATAGTTTCGTCTGGTTACGGCACGTCAGAGGGGAACAGCGGACTCGGAAGAAGTATTTGAGGCACACCGCGAATTCACGGGAGTCAATACTGGTCTTGAGGCTGGAGGACGGGGTGCATTACACCCATTCCTTGACACCTGGGAGGGCCATAGAGACGCGTAATGCCTGCCTTCTTTGGTCCCCGAGGGGAATACTTTCCTGCAATGCTGCATTGATTGCGTCTGCTAGTTTCTTTTGCGATAGTGTGGTACGCGAGCAAAAGGAACTAAATGGGAGAACCATTGAATGCAGGCAGGAGAGTGACCAAATCCAATGGGCGTCCAAAGTGTCGTTTTACGTTGCGAAGCTCCTGATAGGAGTGGGCAGAACAACTCTGCACAACCTGATGGTAGCCCAGCGAGAGGCGGGGACGGCGGCTGTAGCGATGTTCTTGACGGAAGTGAGTCAGATCCCAAGTTAGGGCCCGCTTCGCATCCATTGATTTCACTGGAAGTTGGAGGTCACGGAATACCTCTGAGTCAAGGACTCCCCCTGCCAGTGTGCGGACGCAGCGCTTCATCATATCGTCGAGGAAAGCGGCAACCTCGGCGGTCGATAATCGCGGAACTACGCGCAGGAGGTAGCCGATTTTGCATTCTCCAAAGCAATTCTGGAGCAACTGGAGCGCTATTTGCATGACCTCGAAGTCGATGATAGCCTCAAGGAGCGGTTCGAGGGACTGAACCTGGGTAGCTAGATTTCTCTTAGTGAGGGCCTCTGCGTCGACTGGAGCGTTGAGAACGAATGTGCTCTCACTATATTCTTGTTTGAAGACCTTTGGATAGAGGCGCTGCACGCATTCGGGTGGGGCCTTCTGCCAGCAAACTTTGCATTTTGGCAAAGAGAGATGCGAACCTGGTGGTGGCGCTAAGAGACGAGAGGATTTCAACTGCGTGACGGAGCTGATTGTGGAGCGGGATGATGTACCCGTCGCCATGGTACTAGAGTTGGAGGATTTATTCAACTCTTTATTCGTCTTCCTCGTCTTGAGTACTTAGGAGTTCTTGGATCTTGAGTATAACGAGGTGCAGAAGCAAGTCGAAGAGGAGACCGCCTAGGTTGTCCTTTTTTGCGTCCCTTGCATGCTTCTGATAGTGTGGCGACCAGTCCACAGATATGCTGGCTCGAGAGCATAGAAGTACGAGACCCACGGAAGTAATTCCGGGAGGAGGGTCCTGATACCTTCCAAGAAAGAAGCACAACTGCACAGATTAAACGAATTTTTCAAGTCTACCGTCAGCAACCCGTATGCCGATTCCGTTCCAAACTTTTGAACCTGTCGAACGCCATGCACAACTGCGTCGGTTCCAGTAATACTGTATTATGGCAGTGCAATAATAATCGAATGAAGTGCGATATCAAATTCCAAGCAAATGAGCTCACTGATCATTACAGTAAGATCAAGTCTAAATTCGGTTCCTGGAGGGGTACAAAAAATGATTGGTACAGTACATTCCGTATGGTAACCCAAATTGAAAAGTAACAAAGCTCGATTGATCGCTGGTGCGATCAGAAAACACTTTACTCAGTTAGACATGACTGAACCTTTCATGGAGAACAAAAGTGGAACTCTTCAAGCCCACGTCAGCGGTTCAGAGATACATTGTGCTAGCAAGTTTGAGGGCGATCAATGTTTTTTCCACTGGGTCAATCGCCATCTGTTTTTGTGGAGAAGAACGAATACGAAGAACTTCCTCAAGATTGTAGAGCGACTGATCCGAAGACTTTACCGCAAGAGCACAGAAACGACCGTGGTCCAAGGCAAAGCACCTCGACATTGGAAAGTGCCATCAGTGAAAAAAGCTGCTGCTTCTTAAGAAATGAACGAAAGTTGGGCATGAAATTTGCCTACTTTCAGGCGGGAATGGAGGATATACTCACGGATATCGATCTTGGCATTGTGGAGGTTCACGAGCACATTATGTGTCTTGAGAGGCAATTTATAGACTCATGGAAGGACAATGAGAAACCCATGCAATGTGATGAAGTTCATCTTACATCAGAGCGAGGTCTTGAAAAAGAGGACTGGCAATTACAGAAGAATTCCGATTCACTTCGACCAGTTTCTACCGAGAAAGACGAATTTGAAAGCCTCTCTCAAGCTTGTGTAGCCACTGCTCCGAAGCCTTTACCGCAAGAGCACGGAGAGGACCGTGACGTAATGCAATGCTCCTCAAGTTTGGACTATACTACGAGAGACACAAACAGCTGCTTCTCAACATCTAAGGTCACTCTGGGCACGAAATTCCTTTACTTTCAAGAAGGCTTGGAGGACATATTCAAGGATATGGAGCTTAACAATGAAGAGGTTCACGAGCACACTAAGAGTGTGCAGAGGCTCTTTGTACACTCATGGCAAGATACTAAGCGACCTCTACAATCTGACGAAGTTCATCTTTCATCTGAGCGGGAGCTCGAAAAAGAGAACCTGCAATTGCAGGATAGGTCTGATTCATTGTGGCAAAGTGGGAAGAAGCATCTGGGACCCGAAAATCTTCCCCAAATGGAATACAGTGTTGGAAACGAATGCTTGCTATTTCATGAGGACGAGATGGAGAAAATGATGAGCGAAGAATGTCTTGCAGAGATGTTCTACCACAGGCGGCGCAATACTAGATCTATTGATTGGAATTTTGATACAGAGTGGATTTGAGTTTCGACTTGCCATCCGTCTGCGTGGTCAACTAGAGGGGGGGAAACAGACGAAAGCATGTCGTGAGAGGCAGAATCAGGCTATTGGAACGAGAAATTGATTGTGCACTGTCCAGTATCACAGTATCGAGTTGAAGAAACCGCACTAGCAGGCAACGCGTGAGGTTCCGAAAGTTTCAGATGAATTCATTGTTTTTGAATAAAGAGTAAAATGCGAGGATAGAAAAGGAAGGCCCCATGCTACTGTGGCCCTCGTATGTCTTCAATCGAATATATCATAGGCCCTCAAAAAGCGTTTGAGTTTTCAACTGCGGGACAAGATTATAGTTTATGCTGTATTGTCAATGGGCGCAAATTACAGTACTAAATCCGGAAATAATTTGTGCGACACAACGAGCTTTAACTGTAAATCAAACGCTCGAATCAGATCTGAAGAAGGCCGCTAGCTGAGGAACGTTACTTCAATGAGTATTTAGATTGTGGAACCACATCAGTACGGGTAGCTCAGAACCGGGGTCAGATTCAAAGCTCTAGATAGCAGTAGAGCCATTGATCTCCTCAAAATCATCTTCGCGAGTATCAGGCTAAATGTGCGATGCCAGCTGTCTGCAGTGGCCGAAGTGGAAACTTACCCTGAGGCGAAAATGGCATCCACCAAATGGGATTCTTCTTGCCACCCTCTAGACAGGTGGTTACTTTTGGTTGGTGGAAATGCTTTGCTATTTGTACTGGGGGAACACGGGGGTTCGTTTACTATAGTAGATAGGATGGCTGCAACCCAGTCAACTTAAATGATATTTGCACTGTAAATCCTACCACACGATTTGAAGACAGAGGAAATTTTGGGTTATTTAATGTATGGAAATTGTGATCGGTTGTAGCCACGCTGTTGGAGGTGCGTTGCGCGGGACAAATCGTCACTGGGTAACAATAAATAACTTTCTTTACAGGGCCGGGTCAATACCAGAGAACAAGCATGGTGCTTTAGACCTAACGGCCGCGGCAGAAGACAGGAGGGGAAATTTTTGGGTTATTTTAATGCATGGAAGATGTGGTCAGAAGACAAGTGTATAGAACCCCCAGAGCTCGTGCCATTTGCAGTAAACAAACCCATTTACACCCCGTGTAAAGCCACGACCCTCAAGGCCTCTTTCCTTCTTTTATGCCCGCTGCCCTAAGTACTCCGTAGACACGAGGCCGAAACCTGCATATGTATCTTTACACATGTCACAGTTGCTGGTCAAAGATCCCAGTGCATCTCCGGTTCTAGATGCATGACCAGTTTCAGACAATCCACCTCCGTGCATTACGAGAATAGCACAGAAAGCCTTGGAACAACAGCCGACACTGGAAAAAGTAGCTCCACTCCATGAGCAGACTTTACCCAGTCCCGAAGAAATATTCACAACTTACATTCCAATGCTGTCACACATACCCAGACGCTTCCGATCCGTCCTAAGTGAATCGCTGGCAATTGCCATGCGCGAAGTATCGCGGGCGTGTGTACAAGAGCACACCGACGCCGCAGTGAAGTGCTCAAAAGTGTTCTTCTTTCTTTCGGTGATGCTCTCCAGCACGTCAGCTCCCTCAAGAAATCCTGGTTCAAATGAGGCCCAATCCAGCAGCGACAAAATGAGGGAACGGCTTGAACTATGGAACGCAGGGCAATTCCAAACGCTGTGACAAAAAGCTCTTGAACTTGCAACCTTCAGAGCTAATACGACCCCAAAGCCCCGAGACCAGAAACAGGCCAACCTCCGCCGGGCCATGAGACTCACCAGAGAAGGTGCCTATGGCAAAGCGGCACAGGCCCTAGGTTCATTAGGTGTCCTTCCGACAAAGAAAACCCTGTGTCCGACGCCCTTCGCGCAGAGCATCCCCAAGCTCCAGGAGACGATGAGGAACACTTCGTACCCTCCATAGACCCCACAAAAATCACACCGATCACGAAGGACGAAGTACTGCGAGCTGTTCGTTCTTTCAACCCGGGTTCAGCCCCTGGCGGACCTGGCCTTCGCCCCTGTCACGTTGAAGAGATATTAAGGGCCCCTACATCTTCCTCCCAGGGGGCATTCCTGGATTCCCTCACAGAAATCGTGAGCGTATTGGTCTCTGGGAAAGCTCTCGTAACGCTCGCGTCCTGGGTTGCTGGCGCCACACTGGCGCCACTCGCCAAGAAAGACTTGACCCCGCGCCCCATTGCTGTAGGGGAAACTTTAAGAAGACTGTTGAGCAGCTGCCTCGCAACTCGAGTCAATGACAAAGCAGCACGCTACTTTTCAGCCACTGCAAGTCTGTATTGCCACAAAACCAGGAACTGACACCGCGGTTCATAGAGTTCGTCGCTTTGTGAACAAATTCGGCACTAGTTCCGACTATGCTCTTCTATCGGAGGTCCTAAGGAAAGCCTTCAACCTCTGCAGCGGTGCAGTCTTTTTCAAGGCCGTCAAGATTCTTTTTTCGCAGTTGCTATTCTGGATGTTGTACTACTACAACAACGATCCAGCGTTCCTATGGACTGAATTCGAGACGATACGGAGTGTCGTGGGAACTCTGCAAGGAGACCAGCTCAGCGGCTTGCTTTTTGCCCTAGTCCTCCATCCTTTCGCTATAAAAATTGTACTGTTGTTATCTTCATTCCCCGAAGAGGCCAAATACTGGAAACTTTGCTTTCGGAACTTTGTGGTACCGTGATGATGCTTATATTACAGCCAAACACACCGCACTACTCAAGGCAATCAAGGTTTTGTCCTCCCCGGAAGCCAAAAGTCTTGGGCTTCATCTCGCCATCTTGAAATACAAGATCTGGTGCCTCACAGCCCCCGTCGCATCAGTCCAAGCAGCCTGCCCCCCCGACATGTTGCAGAAATACTGCGAAGGGGATTTCATCTTTAACGCTCCAGTAGGTTCTAAGGCGTCCCATGGAAAAGTATATCCTGGACCATGTCCACAACCTCGAACCTCTTATCAATGCCATCATGGAGCTAGAAGACTCGCAAGTTTTGTTCCAATTACTCCGAAACTGTTTTCGGGTCTGCAAGTTGGGGTAACTTCTTTGAGTCGTTCCGCCTTCCTGTACAAGGAAAGGGACCGAGTATTTTGACGGCCTACTCGAAAACAGTGTCCGAAAGTTGGGAAATGGATCGCTCGATAGTAAGTACCATATTTAAGGAACTACAACTGCCCATCAAGCGGATTCAGGACCATAAGCCGGCTTTGGGAATTGGCTTGACGTCAGCGAAAGACGTCGACGCTGCTCATTCCTTGCGTCCAGTGCCGCCTCGAACAAGATGTGCTCCAAATTCTTACCGGCTTCCACTAAAGACCTGTCCCAATACGATAACGCCCTCGAAGCTTTTGACATATGCAATGCGTCCTGTCGATCTTCGGATAGACTTCCGTTTAGCAACTTCAGCTCAAACAACCCACCACCAAAGAAGAAGCTTATGGACGCAGTCCACGCAGCGGCGCAAGAAGAGTTACCGCCTGGAAATGCCCGTACCCGTGCTTTCCGCGCCTCCATGCCACTACCTGGAGCTAAGGATGGGTCCTCTGTGCGCCTTGCGCGGGGTTGAGGACACACGTCAGTAGCAGGGGTTTCTCGGTGCGGCTGCAGTACTTCTGCCAAACTCCGTTTTCCGCCCCCGACACTCCTTGTCCGAAGCCTGGGTGCCCTGGGACATTAGACATTCATGGGGACCACTTGCTGCACTGTCATTATGGATGCCAGCGCAACAATCGCCGCAACAACCAGGTTGCTTTGCTAGGCAATGATCTTGGACCGGCAGCTCGGCTCCCGTTCATCGAGCTGCGTGTGCATCTTCAACACCGGACAAGACCGGACATCAGAGCCATGGGTGCCGCAAGTGCAACTGACTATTTCGACATAACAATCGTCAATACACTCGCTCCCTCCATTCCAGAGTCTGGATTTTCAACCCGATGACCAGTCTCAATGCAGCTAGTGTGGAAAGCGGCGGAAATACCAAGGCTTTATTGCGGAATTACCGGAAACAGTCGATGTCCATGGCGATCATCTCATGCACTGCTTGCATGGAGCCCACAGGATCAATAGACATGATCCCCAAGTAAACCTTCTCGCAAAAGACCTCGCAAGAGCTACTCGTCATCCTGTCGTAGAGCCACGCCATGGTCTCCACCGCACGAGACCTGACATCCAGGCAATGGGAAGCAGCGGAGGGACCTACTTTTTTGATGTTACCTTCGTGAATCCCCTCACTCTCTCCAACAGGAGAGTGAGGGCCTTCAACCCGATGTCCTCTCTGAATGCGGCGCGAAATGCACAGCAGAGAAGATATCAATCTTTTATCGCGACCTCCACCAGAGATAGGCTCCTGCCTGTGTCAATCTCTACTCTTGGAGGGTGGCACCCGGGTGCATGTGCAGTGCTAAATGACTTGGCAGGGAACGTGGCCATGAGGGCATTGGAGACGTACGGAAAGATTCAGGGGGTTTTGATGCAAAGGCATGCTGCAGCAGCCGTCATGTCCAATGCAGTCTGCTTGATGGCTGGCCTGAAGGTAGCTTTTTAGGGAGCGTAGTTCCTTCCCCATTACTGTGTCGGTATATCCTTTTTGAGTCGATTGTGGTTGTCTGGAAAACCATAGGATAGATCGGATCCATCTTCCAAGAGTAAAACACCCAAACCTTTCCTCGGAGAGAAGCAGGCTGGTTCCTGTTCCAGTCTCTACTCTTGGCGGATGGCATCCAGAGGCGTTTTCAGTGGCCACGGAGCTTGCGAGAACCGTTGACAGCCCCGCAATGGAACGGGTTTCGAAGGTTCAAAGTTTTCTTCTACAGCAACACTCGGCGTCCGCAGTAACTTCTAACGCTGCTTGTCTGCTGGATGGCATCCTATCGACTTTCCGGTAGACTGTTGCTGGTGCTAGCATTCGAAAGCAGTGATTTGTACATTGCTTCGGCCATCGGTATATGTATTTAATATGACATTCAGATTTACAACACTAAATAGGTTCCAGCCAATCCAAACATCTTAAAAAAGAAAACCTCGTTTTCCCCATTTACACCCTCTCGACATGATTTCTGTCAGTACATTTTGAACTAATTCTCTACTGCAAAAGAAAATGGCCTAGACGGTCCATGTCGCAGTTTATGAGGAGCAATCGTAAGGCAACCCCTTCTCGCTAACGCAACGTTTTTAGAGGAGATAGGGGGAAATGGGATTTTTTACCGAAAGACGTATGTGGGATGAGCTCCCGAGCTTAGTAGACTTTTTCAACAAGAATTTCCATGCAAAAGAAAGGAGCTGCCATCTACCACTACTGCCTGCCCATCCACTATCTTTCCAGAAAAATGAAGTTTGAACACCGTAGGGGCAACCCAGTGGCTACCTCCGTGTTCGTAATAATCTCTTCCGCGAGCCCAGTTGACGCCTGCCGAGAGACGCCTTCAGGTTGAATACGATAGCGGACGCTTCTGCAGAAGATAAGGACGGCTCCTCAACGATTGGTAATGTGCATGATGGTTTTTGTACGCACGGAGGGCTGATCGCAGGCCTGCAGGTTTTGGGGCTTGGAGCGAATGGGGAGGACAAGTCAAACAACGTAGACAAGGACCAGACAAATTCCACCGAAAATACCCTGCAGAGCAAGGCAACCACGGCCAGAAAAACAGCCCCCTTTGCCCTTGGTTAAGAACCTTACAGAAGCATGCGCCGGAGACATGCTATAATGCGGATGGTGACCTTTGTGAAACCATGCAGCGGGGCTTTACAGCGCAGTTCGAAAAGCAACGCCCTCCTTGTGCGCCATTCCTAGGTCGTCCAATATGCTCCGGGGGCGAGAGGTGGCGGTACTGACGCCAACGGTATCGACGAGATCGGGGCAGCGAGAACGCAGCGGTCGTGGATAGATCGGATGTATATTCCAAGAGTAAAATACCCAAACCTTTCCTCCGTCGTGGTACTTATATCGGCAAGGAAAACGGCCTAGATGGGTTGAAGTCACCGCGCCCTCACCCGACGACATGCCGCACGGGTAGGATGCCGAAAATGGCAAAAAATGATTAAGCTTCGCAGAGTTCGTGCTGAGTTCAGATATCGGTGAATCGGGAACACTGGGAGTTCATTTACAGTTCTCCGCCCATTACTGTGTGTCGGCACACCTTTTTTTGGGTCGATTGTGGTTGTCCGGAAAACTTTAGGATATATCGAATATGACTTCTAACAGCCACCGAGCTTCAGGGCTTAGTTACCCGCTTTTCTTCTTTCCTTCATGGGATGTAGGCCGGCCAGGTCAATAGAGGGTCATGAGCACACTATATGCTTTGGTAGGCAATTATAGACTCATGGCATTATAATGAGAAACCCATGCAGTAGAGGGTTTACGCACGCACTTTTCGCTAAGTTTAATTGCGGATTTCAGTAATGCAAAGTGCCACGTTGAAAAGGTTGGGGATATTTGCTGAGATCTTGTGACTATTACTACTGAAACATGGCTCCATAGTGAAATCCATTTCAGTAAATCCCGAGGTACCTTTCAGGCCACGACGCACGCCTTCCTTCCCCACCCCTCCTCACTCCTTCGAAATGGCCGAGGTTCCGCGAGACAAATCTCCCGCTCCAGAATTCACACCGGGTGAGGCTGCTGCCGCTCTAGTCTCACTCCCATCTTCCCATCGCGATGCCACCTCCGACACCGTATCGCCTGCAAGCGGCCCCACAAATCCGACTGCCTCGAGGCTCAGTTGCCGCCCGACGATCACGCCCGCAGACGACCTCATCATCGTCCGAGAGGTCGCTGCAGCTTAGGCGCACGTCGCTCCATCTCTTCGCAGGGTAATTTTCCACAACCTATTTCTGAAATCTTGCTGCGTAATTCCTAAACTCTGATGAATTTCACCTTCCATCGGAGCGAGGGCCTGAAAAAGCGGACTTGCAATTGCAGAAGAATTCTGACTCATTTCAACCAGTTTGCATCGAGAAGTACGAACTTGAAAGCCTTTCTCAAAATTGTGGAGCCACTTGTCTGAAGCCTTTACCGCAACATAGTAACTTTTGTAAAGTTACAGATGTGAGCTTTTGGTCCGGCTAGTGCATAGTTCATTTTTCGTTTTTATTTTTTTGGAAGATAATTTGTTACTCAACAGGTTTTAAGTACCACTTTTATTTTTTCGCCGTCGTCTTCAGTCTATTGGATAACTCTGGAAGGAATAAATTGAAAATAATTGGCCGAAAATTACTTTAAATGCCTTCTTAACTGCTATTATCTGGTTAAGTAACATTTCGAAAATAGGACTTGCACGATGAGAATTAGCTCGTTGTTTTCTGAAATTAAGTGCGATTAATAGCAGATTCTGTTTAAAATATTTTGAACTCCCCATGTACCGCTTAATTCAGTGTACTAGCTAACTTTTTATTGAATTTCGAGGTTAATATTTGGAATTCTTTTTAAAACCTCCATGTCACTCGGGTAATCTAACTGTAGAACATTAAAGACTGATTTCTACTTATCAAGGTTTTACAAAAGGAAATCGTTTGCTCCTCCTTTCATTTTTACTATAATCTGTGCAGCTTAGGTTTCTGAATTTGTTAATTTTTCCAAAAAAGTATCTTTGCTTTTTTTTTAAGTAGTATTATTTTCTATAAAATAACTCAAAGATGCCTTTTGAATGAGAAACCAACAAATTTTGAAGTCCAATAAACATTTTACGTAACGGCTCTCAATTTTTAAAAGTCTTGAAAGGTATATATAAACTTTTATTTTTCTTTACATCTTTCACTAAATACACTTCGCAGTGCATTTCTATTAATTTTGGAATAATTGGTATAATATATATTTAGAGGAAGTGACATGGATTACATCCTTTCTACTTTTGGTGATTCTACAAATGTGGCGTCTCGTAGATATGCGAAGAGATTTCACTGGAATCTATAATGTCTTCAATAAAGCTTGAACGTTTTTTAACACAAGCAAAGACGCTTACCCTTTTAGAGGGAGGTATTGTTTCTTTCTTCGTTTGATAACGATAACGACTTTTTTGCATTTTATTGATTCTCAATGACTGATGTTGATAAAAGAATGCTTGGCAACTGGAACATCTTCAAATATTATGTCGCGGCTAAAAACGTCGATTTAGCCGGTCGAAATTTTAATTTCTATTCAATTTAAATAGTGTATTAGTTGTAGAGTTTTTTCAAAGACTTTAATTCCTGCCTCCCTTCTATAGTCTTTCTGAAATTGCTTTTCCGATTTTTTTTCTCCGCTGCCACCATACCGCACCTGGTAATAAGCATACCACCCTATGTTCCACTCGCAGTAAACCAACTCAAACATTTCGCGTATGGTACCACCCCATTTACCCAAGCATTTAATAAAAACCACACCCAAACATCCCCCCCCTTTTTCCAGTTTATCTTCTCTAAATTATTTTGGAGCACTTCAATAAATATTTTTTCTCTGCTAATCTCAAGAAACCTGGTCTCTATTGTGTTTGTTTGCCCCTTTCGAGATTTCCTTTACCTTTCCACTTACTATTTCCTCTATTTCTCAAGACCTTTAAAACCTTTCTAGTCGATTTCCAGGTGGACTTTCTTTCATTGAAAGTAACACAAGAGTCATGCTCGACGTCCCCTTCCCGAAATATTTTCTTGAAACCACTCCTTGATTAAAATAATTCTCCGTTGAACCCTTGAAAGCTTGCTCTCCTCTTCCCTTCGCCTCACAATAATACCTTGCAATAAAATTTCCTGATCTTCTACGTGTTGCTTCAACTCAGAAACCATATCTTTGTCCTCGCTCACTTTGATTTCCATGTACTTTGTGCATGCTGCTAAACAGGAATTTCGGTGAACAGAATCAGAATTTAGACCTTCAAGACATTCGATATATCTGAGAGCATATTCTTCCAGATATGCAATCCTCCAAATTATGTCCCTCGAGCACCGGGGCGAGAACTACCCAATTGTTCATTGAGCTCCCCCAGAATCGTCTCCATCTCCCTTCGCGACTTAACTTTCTGCAAGAACCTTGCAATCTTCTCACCGAAAACAAAGTGTAGGAGCACCACTGAATCGCATTGCGGACCATTCTTTTCTGCAACAGACTTCAACTTTTCAAGCTTTTTGTAATCGTTATCATAGCGCATCGTCGCTTCATGCAGTCTGCTGTTCCTCCGCTCCAACTCGACTTTTGCGTTGCTCAAAGACTTCAAGCTGGCACTGCGCACATTTCCTTTCGAATCCAGAAAGAAGAATGACTTCGTCAACTTGAAAACAGAGCGGCTTAACTGAGCGTACTGCATGCGAATGACTGTATTCCGGATGATGCGGCTGGGATTTGCAAAGCTTCTTGAAGATCCCCTGGCAATTAACGAAATCAGTGCATTGGTTGTATCAGAGTAAATGCGAGTGTTTCGTGATATAGGAGGAGTGCTTTTTCAAGCTGGACTCCGCGATATATTTGCGGATCGTGCGATTGTCTGTCTCGGCTATTTGGGAATGCAGTGGTGGAGTAATGACCCGAAGATGTCGCGACAACAGTGGAAAGTGGTGACTTTGAGAAAATTAATGTGCTGGAACACCGTTGCATGATTGCGTAGTTGGAAATTCCAACTGCGTATTATTCGCAACGTGTTGACAGGACTGTGGGAATTATGCAAGGACATGGTAGACTAAATGATTACATATGGAATATAAACAAAACAAAAACGGCAAACATCCACGTTAACCGGGCGTGGAAGGTTTTAACCCTGCATATGGTAGACTGTTTGAAGCCGGTCGCGCGGGAAAAATGTCAAATTTAGTTGGGGAATAGAGGAAGGGGTTGTGAGAATAACCGCGTAAGTTACAGCGATGAAATCGGTTAGAAAGCATGGATGACACAACATTCCCATTTTCGTATTTCCACTTTGAGGAGATTGTACGGGTTGCGGATGAGTTTAGGGCATAATGAGGTAGCAGAAACACCATTTAACTGCACAAGTGTTCCCGGGACGTATTTGTCGAATTTGAAAACATGCCTACTAATTAAACTCAAAGACTTCCGCGGTTCCTAGGCCACCTAACTTTCACAGTATACGTACCCCTGTTTCCCCCGCAAACCCAAAAAATGAAAACAGGAAACGATACAGCCTAGCTACGTGATACCTTAGCCGTTACACTCACAACTGTGGCCCCCTGTGATATTTCTGTTGTAAGTTGTTGTTACTAAGTTTACCCGACGACCGTACTGTAACCTGCGAAGTATTTTGCACCGTTAAAGCCGGTTGGGACAAGGACTCGATGTATATATTCGACTCCATCACGAAGCACTTCAGACAACCACAATTGACTTTAAAAGGGAATTTTGGACGAAGTAATAGGGAAGGAGCTGCGTCCCCTGAAAGGCTACCTTAAGACATGCCATCAAGCAGGCCTTTTTGGACATGACGGCTGCTGCAGCCTGCCTTGGCATAAATATCCTCCGAACTCTTCCATACGACTCTATTGCACCACGACCACGTTGCTTATCCTGCCATTTAGCACCGCACATGTATCCAGGTGCCCACCTCCAACAGTAGAGATAAACCAAATATGCTTACAGCTGATCCAAAATTTTCTCAATTAGGAGACTGGAATTCGAGACTGTAGCCACCAACGCAGCAACTCTACAGTGCGTTACTGACTCGTCGTCGGCGCTGTAAAGTGAATGTTGAAAATAACATTGGATACCGATGCTTGGGGTCTGTCCTTCTCTTTAGTCTAAACGACAATGTTTCCAACAGGTTCTCCCTACTGCATGAAATACGAGTTGTCGTGTTGGAATTAGAGGTTCAACTTGATGCTTGAACAATAAATGAATGAATGAAACCTTGCGAACCAAGTCACGGTAGCAGTCTGCATTGTTGAAGCAGGCAGTTTCAGTAAGGAAATCTTTCTCAGTCCTGTTTCCAATCCATGCTCGGCTACTTCCCAGCTGAATGGCAGTCTTCAATTCAGGATGTTTTTCTACGCATTGCCGAGCAGGAGGACGAACCATTTCGAATGCCATTGAAAATTTCAATGACAATATACAGCAGATTTTAAAAGGGTGAAAGTCGCATGCCGGTTTGCCGGAAACTGCTAAATCCATAACTGAGGCAGAAATAATTGATGGTAAATATTTACGAGCTCGAGAGAGTGCAGAAAGTATTAAGAGGCCAACTACGATGGCAGGCGGCCGGTGGCTGCTTGCCGCGCCTGGATCACTTGGAGGCTGGACGCGAAGCGGGAAGCGAACTCACAAAGTCCCTGCTGAGGGGAGGAACCACGACGGGAAGCAAGGAAGGAAGCGAGGCGTCGGAAGAACCTCTGGCCCTCACCGCCCAAGGCGCCATAGATGTCAACCCCAACGGAGGACAGGAACATTTTGTGTTGGTGGCAGTAATTACCATACTGAAGATTTTTCTCGTGCTCTGCGAGAGTTCCTGTAGAGCCTGTGGTACCTGTACTTTGAGAGAAGTGGCCGCGAGCAATAGGATGAGCAATTGTAACGTCCACGACAGTATCACTTGCATGAAAACCGTAGGCACCCGGATAGTAGATTTCCAATCGTAATGTACGGGACTCCAAGACGGGCGCGACGTGGAGAGAGCGCCAGGAGCAGACTGCGCAACGAGTTGATCTAGGGAATAGCGCGATACCGAGACAGATAGACAGGGTGACTTTCCATGCAGGGGAAGCTATTTACGTATCGCCGTTGGGGTGAGGGAGCGAAGGGAAGCGGAAGAGGAGGAGAACATGCCTATGGAGAGGTGCCATGCTTGGTCGGCTGCTGCTGCAGGCGAGATTAAGCTGTCCGGCTCAGATTAAGCATGAGTTCAGGTGTGATCGCAGATTGAAGTCTTTCACTGGGGAAGGGCGAAGAACAACGCTCGAAAAGGGAAGTACCCATTAGCGAGGAGATAAGTTTTGGTGTTGTACTCTTGGATGATACATTCGATCTATCCTGTAGCGACGACAACAGTTGCCGATGGCGGGAAGATAAGAACGAGATGAAAGATTTGGGGGCGTCTTCCAAATGGCGGCCGTGGGAAAGGGTCAGCATGTTGGAGAGAATATGGAAAGAATAGAGTATAGCTGCCTCGTAAGCCACGTCGATATCGTCCGATGTTTGCAGGACACGGAGACCGCCTATGGACAAGCGAAGAGGTGCCTTGAGGCGATCTGGGCAGGCAATTGAAATTGGTTGAACGCTTCCCTCTGCTTTTGATCAAAGCTGGTGGCGAGTTCCACAGATTGAATGGGAGGAATCGTACGTATCAAGTGTATGACTTTAGAAACGATCGCGAATAATTGTTGAAGGTGGAAAGCCACTTGCGCATCGTCCAAAGCTCGGAGAGATTGGAAGATACAGTCCATACATAGCGAAATTGACGAAAGGGGCAACAATATTGTATGCGTATGCCTGCGACACTGAGACTGTTAGAAACTGTCCTTCCATTCAATGGTCCTGAGGGAAACTGCTGCCTGACCCTGAAGAATGTTCTCCGCTCGAAAAACTGTTGTTCAAAAGATAACTTTAGTTATTCAACTTTAGGATGTGTCATGACATTCCTTCTGTTGAGGATGTGTTCCAGATGCAGAGCACATTGATCGATGCATCAGCAACTATGTATCTTTCCAGGACGCAGTCCTTCACAGGCTGGTTTACTGCGACTGGTGCTAAGATTGGAATTCCTATGAACTGGGGGTAAGAAGGCCCTCACCCTTGAGTAGTGGTCCACGGCTTGACTAGCGACCGATGTTGCCAACTCCTTCATTAGGGAGGACGCATTTTCGTGCCATGAAAGTGCATCCAAATCATGATGCAGCTCGGTACTGCCAGTAAACTCGACAATAGATCCCCTTAAGACAAAGTACGGCATATGGCAGCCATAACTCTTCCTTTTTGAAACAGCGGCAACACTTCGGCTAGGTAACAATGCGCAGTGGCATTCTCGGCTTGCACGCGCTTTGCATTGGCACTTGATTCGTGCATCGGAAAAGTGGATCACATGAAGAGATGTGGAACATCTCTAGGTGTAACCAATTATAATTTACTCGATACCGTCCAACATGTCCCAAATGTTTTTGTTGTACGATTCTTCCAGATTACAACCGCAATCACAGACATCATCAATTGAATAGTTAAAATGAAACTTATTTATTCTGCAGCGTTTTTCAGCGATGTCGTTTCAGTTAGCAGTGCAACTTATGCCACACAAGAAATTTTCGTTTCAATTCTCGGTTCGGCATTAATGTACAGCACTGTGGTGGTAAATCTTTACTGATTGTACAATGTCGCACAGAAGCGTGCGGAGGGTATTCATAAATTAGCCACGGATGCGGGCTGCAGGTAGAAACCTGTCGCGCCTGCATTATTTGGAGACTAAATGCAAAACGGGTAACGAAGTCGCCGAGCTCCTGTTGAGAGGAGGAACCGCGACGGGAAGCAGCGAAGGAAGCAAGGCGGCGGAAAAAACCCTTGCCGTCGTCGCCCAAGGCGCCATAGATATCAATCCCGAAGGGGGAGTACTGTACTGTACAGCACAAAATATTCTCAGTCCCGGCCTCATGTCACGTGAAAAGTCTGATCCGGTGAGGAAAGTAGTCGTACTGTACACGTGGCGGCAGTGCGCCCTATGCATAAACTTCATGGCGGCAAATGGGTTGGGGCCAACGCAATTTGAACCTATAAGCCCTGCGAAATTCCGCGCCTCCATACAATATCTTAATCCCTCGGGCATTTTTTGTACCGCGTTCCTCTGCTTTCCCGCCTGAAACAGTTCATCTGCAAGACCTTGAAGGAAACAAAGGTAAAATATCAGAGGATTCGCAAACCTTATCGCAAGTAGCGTTATGTATGCGTGTATCTCATTTCGCGGATCTCAACATCGTTCAGTTTATGACCATGCATAAAAACACCCGTATCAATTCTGAAGTCGTCACCTTCCCGTGAAAGAAATACAAAAGCCTCAACTTTTCACCTACCCAAACGCGACCCTTCCATCTTCACCGTCTCCGAGCCATCAAACAACCACCAAATATACACTCCATTACAACAATACTTACCTGCACTACAGCCTCTACATCCCGCTCGAGCCCTCATGAGCTTCCTCAACTGCCTCTTAACTGGCTACAACGCGGTGCGCCGAATCCTTAGCTCCCCTTTCCGCTTATTTCCTCCCATCACTCTACCCGTGCCCTTCCTTCCGCTAACAGCTGCAGCATCAATGTCGCTTCGAGTAAGGAAAAGTCGAAAGCATTCCTCCATCACTTGCAAGCCATCGATGCCTTGGCAAGCGTAGGAATCGACTCGGCAAACAGTATGATTTTGAGAGTGAGACCGTCGAGAATGAAACCAAGGCAGAATGGTGACAATTCGTATCAACGACAGCTCCTGCTTGCTTTGTTGAAAAGCAGAACAGGTTATACAGGGTTGTGAGAGTCACATCGATGATACTGGGTTGCAGTGAGTGTGGCGGAGTGGTGCATATGGCTCGGTGCGGAACTGAAGGGTTTTCCGACCTCATCAGCCGCAAAGGTTGTATTTTCAAAATCTTGTGCTAATCTGTGCTGATTTTGGCTAAAACTGGGCGTCAAAACGAAACCCGAATGCAAATTTTATCGGTTGTGTGCATTTGGTAGTTTGACCCTTGCATATGTCGAAGAAAAAAGTTATGTTCTGGCGCTTTGAGTGGACAGCCGATACGGTCTTTGTGTCACATCTTGAGCCTTGACGCATTTTGAACGAAGTTCCCGATGTACAAATTTGCTTTGATGGTGGCGTCAGTTGCATCCAATCCCTTTACATCTTTCGGTTCTACCGCAGAGCACGACAGGATCTGCTGATTTTATAGTCTTTCGCTGTTCAATGAACATTTATATCCAGCTTTCGAGCCATGCATGTATTCATGAGTGTTGGCAGAGTTATCTTTCATGCAGAGGCCACAACAAGGGGGAGTTTGGGGAGTTTAACTACTAAAAGATATACCCACCACAACAAGGGCTTTCACCTCTACGTCAGCACAAACGAATGGAAAATTCTCGAGGATATCGTTCCGAAACCGCAATTCGATTTTTATGAAATCATTTGTTCATAATTTCGTACAAATATCCATATCAGTCATGTCCTGCATTCTGAGGAACGAAGCAAGCATTGCTGATGCGAAGCTACTTGTGACATGGCGAGAATTGACAGGTGAAGTAGCATTGCAAGGGACTCTTATATTGTCTCCTACGGTGGGATTTGGTACAAATAGTGATTAGACTTGTTTTCGTGCGCCATGACCCCTACCATTTTCTAACATCTACAGTAAAGAATCAGGTCATCAAAACATTGTAAGGTAGAAGACGAGCGCAGTGATACGAACTGAAACCCTTTATGAAATTGTGAAAGATTTGTAAAGATTTCAATCATCCGAAAAGTAGCACTCTTTTGCATCGGCACTTTGTCGACCGGATATATCTTCCAACAGTAAAACACCCAAACCTTTTCCCCTTTGTCGAATGTCATGTTCGGTCAGTGCTGTTATTAATAAGACCCATTACACATCTCCAACCAGTTATACTTTTGATGCGGACTGGAACTAGATAGGTGTGCAAAGTGATAAATTGAAAGTCAGGATGCGTGATTGAGATGGAAATGTCATGGATGATGTAAGCAGCACATATGTCGTTTTAAGTAAAACTCATATAGTTTTGTCAATAGACCCATATCTGAGGTGTGAAAATAGTGGACAATTAGACCAACATCGAGGGCAGTAAATGAGAGTTTTGAAACACAGCAACGGTATTCATCGTTGACCTTATGCATTTTCCTCTTATTCAGGACCAGTGATAGGTCCGCCAGTTCTTCAAGCTCAACGGGTGTTGCAGATTCGAAGCACCTGACAGACAAGAGTTTGACGGAACGTAAATAGCTATCAAATAGTCCGCAACCCAAAATATGTGGGTAGGGCTTTCAATGACGATGAATTTCTAAACTTTACGAGATTCCAAGCGACATACTTTGAACACAGATGTCTGGAAAGCTTCGAGACACCTACTCCAGGGAGACTGCAGTAGTGCCGAAAAGTTGAAGAGAATACAAAGAGGTAGCTGCACCTTTGCACAGAACTGTACCGTGCTGTTGGTCGTGTAGCGTAGTGGAAGGTCTGTGGTGCCTCTCAGCTTTACTACTTCAACTTCGCTGCTGTAGTCTCTAGCATATAATGCACCAGATAATCCCATGTAAACTCTGCTGCAATTAAAGCATGTCTCCATGCTGGTTGGGAGAAAAGCATTCTCAAACTGATAGTCTATTTACCCGTGCCCACCGACTTTCAGTGGTGAAAATACCACACAAACATAATGGAAATCCAGGACACCACCCAAACAGCAGCACCACAGGGATATGGATATGCTCTACTGGTTGTTCCCTTCATATCAGGATCACTATTTCCAGATAAACCCTTGAATTACTCATGTAGACTACCAAAGAACCCCTACTTAACTGATTCTCTTGTAGACTCCCTCTAAAAATGCGGAACTAAATATCTATATGAGTTCTGACAGTAAAGCTCGCTGTGTTCACACTACTAACTCCAGAATGTTTCAACTGGTAACGAAATATTCGCCAATCATCTATTTTCGTCATTAGATCGGCTAACATTTGTGCTGATGAACAGTATTGAGTGGTTATAGCCTCCTGATTCACTTCATCTCTCACGAAATGATACCTGATATCAACATTTGCTGCAATATTTTCCGAGTTGGATCACTTTTGTGCAGCATAACTATCCTCCATCACGAAAATAGGTCTGTCTGATTCAGTCATAGCCACTGAATCGGAAATGCGGATAAAAACACTCGATGATATCTGATAGGAAGAATTAATATCCAAATTCGTTCAGAAGTAGAAATTACACCCATAGTACAATTGTCTAAATCACCGCTAGATTTATAACATTTTGGAAATATGGTGGTTTGGGAGCCAAACCATGTATTTGTATCCCAAATTATAGCACTTGTAGCGAAATTCATTTTTTATTATAATTATAATTATTGAAGCATAAAATACAGTTCAATGTCTAGACAGCAAACAAATGCTACATTCTTCCCCAACTACAAGCAAGGTTTCCAGAATCCGCTGCGTTTTTCAGAATGCAATAGTTTCATTTCAGAGGGATTAAATATTCACGTTTTCAGAATTTTAAGAACCGAAGAGGAGGAAATTTGATCAGAAAACCTGAGTCTTGCATTGATATTTTAAGCTCTTGAAACTCCTTAATTTTTAGAAATATTCGCCTCAAGTATTCTGAAAAGTAAAAAATTACATCAAAAAAAATTTAAACTGCTGAAATACCCCTTAAAATTCTAATAGCAGACTCAATGCAGAAGGAGTAGCATAAAAGGCTTTATTGAAGGTAAAAGCATAAATATCTGAACTATATATTCCAAATTACTTTTATTATGAGTTTTGAGGATACGTATCGCTCTGAAAATATCTCTGAAAAGAAAATAGATTGAATTTTAAATCCAGGAAATAGTGAGAGAAATGCATCTATAGCTGAAAATTTTAATATTTATTTACTTTCCACTTGGACAAGGTTCGATAAAATTGACAAAAACGACCTTTGTACTGATTTTTGTATCTTTCAAGAAACGAATCTCTCTTTAATGTTCTGAGTCCAGCTGCAGGTACACCAGTAGTAAAAGACTGGATTTATTCCAAAATGAATGTATACATTACTTTCCGAGAACATCATTCTGTCTACGAACATGCAATGGAAAAAATCACGACACACACTCATTTGTGCAGTTTTCTTATTCTCTAAACTCGCTATATAGCTACCGAGTGCGACAGGATATCTTATGTAGATTAAATTATCGTATTGTTAAAATATTTAACCGTTAATAACTGCCACGTTCTTGGATATTTATTACAAGGAATATCACGCAAATTTTTTATCAAGTAAAGCACATATATCTACTGAATATCTTAGCATTTTTCTCAAAAGACTGTGATTCTGTGTGAAAATCTTCTTGTTGATTATATTTTGTCAAACTTTCATATTATGACATGAAAATTTAGGCTGGCAGGCAAAAGATTTAAAAATCTTAAGCAGTCCTATTTTAATATTTTTTGTCCATTTAAGTGCGCAGGATGATTCATGTATCTCTGAATAATAATTAATTTGTGCCTTGTACAGTACTAGTCAAAAGTCCTCATAGGTATTTTCATCAATAAATGCAGTAATTAGGGCACTAAGGTAATGAAATTCAATCGGAAGTATACTTAAAGTATATACACAAACAACAAAATGACCAATAAATACATGAAATATCTATACGTGTAAACCTGCCTCTTACCTTAATTAGATGTTTGAAAAATTACAAGTTTTATTCTAGAACTGCTGCATTTCGGCATAACTTCTGGTATGCATATAGATCTTAGATGTTTCAGAGTAGAAATTTTTACATTCGAAAGCACCAAAATAGCCGTCGTATGCAACTCATTTTGCATTCAAACACACTCAATTAGTAGAAACAGAGTTGAGTAGCATTTTAAGTCGAACTCGGATGACAATGTATGCTCACAACGGGCCCGATGTTAAACCGTGTGGTGCCAAAAAGAAATCAAAAAGAATACCATATATCAAGATGTTCTTATTCTACAACATACAAATTGGATACTTGCCACGATATGTTTAAGTGAAGAAGTTGTGTTTTGTCTAAAAAGTCACTTATTTTTTGGTAAATGAGAAAAAATTTCATTCTACATCCTTATTTTCTGCAGTGGCGTTAAATTTTGAAAGTAATGTTTAGTTGTGATCCGGATTTTATGAATAATATGTATTATAGAAAATAAAAACATTTATTTTTGCAATGTCCCAATCTACTACTACATTCATCGTGAGAACAGTTCCATCTCTAATAACAAGATTATTCAAAAGACTATAAATATATACTTTTTGGCAAATTAGAAAAGTTTAAATATAACGTGGATGTTTTTTATCTGTAAAATGCTTCAAAATTTTTTTCTGGTTTCAAGTTACACTTTGTAAGTGTATTGTAATGCTTCTTTGAAAATTAGCGTCACATATTCCTTGACTTGTAGTATAAGTAGCCCTAGGTTGTTATTGCATCTTTACACAGCTTCAGGTGATCAAATCAGTCCAATAGGTCAGATTCTATTGGCGTTAGATTCGATTCTGAATTTATGCGAGTCTCATTCCAAGAAATGTATTATAAAGTCGAGTTATATTATTTTAGATCTACTAATTTTTAGATTTCAAATATTAAATAAACATCGTACACATCTTGGGTCAGTTACACGTCTTGTTAAAACTTTGACCTTTGTTTCACTTAAATATTTACTAAATGTTATCTTAGTAAATACATAAAGCTCTGTTTTGACACGGAATTGAAATATGGCTAGTGCCTGCGAACTTTATTGCATAAATCATGAATAATCCGCTTCTAAAATCAACTACAGAGATATAACTGGAAACTATTTGACAGAAAGAGACCCACGGCCTGATTAAAATTCTCTATACAAAGCAAGCCAGTATTTCCTCGCCTCTGATGGGCATGGTTCTGTTCGAAAACAACTCTCAAAGATGTTTAAACAGTTTTGATCTTTCTCGCCCGAAAATGGATTTTCGATACCTGAATAGTTCATAAATTAGTTGCTGCAAAAGGAGACCCCCTGATCACGGATGAGAATGTTGCGGTCTCTGAGACTCCTTAAGCAATTTTTACATACATATGAAATATTTTTCATTCCTCGTCTCTGCCCGGAAGGACAGTACAAGGGCAAAATTATATTGGAGTGTTAGAAATGTTTACTTGTTATTTACTAAGATGGGTCTGTGCAGAAATGTTCTTCTAAAGTTCTTGCAAGAATATTAAAAGAGTAATTTACTTTCCGGATTTTTGTTACATTTTATGTTATCAATGGGAAATTTTGTTTTTTTGTTTTTATTTGATTTCAACATTCAAACAGTCAGATCAGATTTTCCCATAATTTTGGATGATTAAGAAGTTATTCACTTTTTTTGATCAGTTAGAGTTTCACATGCCGTACATGAATGTATCAAACATAACGATAATTATTTTTGTGACCAAATTGTGTAATCCCAACTACGTGCACTTTTCTTCTCCAAATTTTGTCGATGATAAAACCATTTTTAACATCCATATTGGCTGCATAGTCGCATTTAAAACGTCTTGTACATTCTTTTCGATCTCCATGATAATTATTAATGGCCGTCGAAAGCCTACTCGAAAACATACTGATGAAGCATCTGTTCAGAGTTATTTTTAAACTAAACATTCACCAGATACTGCTAACATAATCATTTGTCGCGGTTATAGGTACAGAATGAAATTTATTTTTCCCCTGGAAATCCTCTCAACACCCTACCGCGACACGGATATCTTCCAAGATATCCCTGCTCCCTGCCTCACCCAATTTATCCTCCTGTTTATCAAGCTGGTCAAAGCTGCGGCGAATGCTCGTGGGGAAGACGCCACTCAACGAGCATTCCTTCACCTCCACATGCTGCCCACGGCTGTCCTCCGTCGCTGTCTTCGGGGAGAGCGCGTATGGCGGGACCCCAAGAGCCAACGGATCTCCCTTCGAGAACGCCTCCGTCGTGCGCACACGGGCTCGCAGTGGGGAGCACTCTGGGCCGAAGCTCTCGCAGCTCATCAGGCTCGGCTAGAATGGTGGGAAGGAAACACGCTGTACGCCCCAGCAGTCCCCGGCGACATCGGGCGCGCCCGTCGTGCAGAGGCCCTTTGCGCCGATGCGCGATATGGTAAGGCCATGCGCGCCCTCCACAATGGCCCGCTCGCCGACGTCAACGACCCGGCGACGATTCAGCGGCTCCGGGACCTGCACCCGTCCCCGCCGAGCCGTGCCCCTTCCCCTGGAACTATTGCATTTATCGAGGAGTTAGTTCCGCGGATCGCGTCCAAGTGTCACTCAACAGTTGGCGTTATCCGCCGCCGTATCTACCAGCGACTGAGTTGCACCCTCTGGTCATCCATCGCTGAAGCTATCCTGTCGCGAGCCCCGAGGCGCATGGACGACGAAGCACACCCGGTTAGATCTTAACCGTATAGTTAGGACGTGCGCAGTCCCCAGTAGATACTGAACGCATTAAACTTCTTTCTAGACTCCACCAGTAGAAAGATACCCTTACGATTCTTGCGCAACGACTGACTATTTGCTCAGAAAATGACGAATTTTCAACCAGACGGGAGTAAAAACAAGTTAATCACAATTTCATTTAACTTGTAACTAAAATGTACGCACTGTTATTAATACCGAGTTATACTTTCAAAAATTTAAATAGCCCTCTTTTTGGGCAGTTTTCCCCTACGGTTACTACAATGTCAATGGCTTTGGGAATAAACCAAGGTATTTGTGAGCACTAGAATCCATCGCAAAGATATTTTTGGTTTTAAGCAGGAGAATATCAGCGTTTCTCACGAAAAAGTAGTTCTTTTTCCTCGTTTTGACAAATTATGTCTTCAATACTTCCAAGGGTTTGAAAAAAGGATAATATATGCAAAAACTCCGTTTTAGCCAGTAGACTTCCATTTTAAAGAGATTTGTATCCGAAAATTCGCAGCTATAACTATAGCAACCTTAGCCATTGTCGTAAATATATACAGATCGAAATTATTCTTAAGCATTTTGCAATATAAAATTCCATTATTTTTTATACTAGATCCTGTGTCGTTATGTTTTCCGTAAGGAGAGAAAAGATCTAACCCCACGATACCTAGTTGTTAGATACTGAGTCCAAAAATGACGAACCATTTTAGATGTGAATCACACCTCTAAAGTTTGTCGTTTGGAGTTCTATTCGACTGCGATACCCGGAAAAGGACTAATAAAATGCCTTGCTTATTTATTTTTTGAGAGAACGTAAAAATTAAATTTATTCATCTCCCTGAACAAGAATGCATGTAATTAAAGTGACTTTTTGGGTACAATTGTTTAAAATGAGTGGCGCACACATATATTTATTCTTAATGCTCCACATCCAGGCCTATAATCGTAAAATGTAGTGCAGAGATACACATGACAGCACATATTCCGCTGAATTGCCCTTTATGTGTACTAGAACTCCTGCATTCAATGATACAGACTCACCACAAAAGGGACAATTAATCAGAGACCGCAGTTTCGTTTCCCCAAAAAAGAAAAAAGCATCATTGCAAGCAAGTCACTCTTGCGTAACTTCTGTTTCTTTGCCTTTCATCTGCTTGATTATATTACTAAATAACATTAATTTGCAAACAGAGGGGTGTAAATCCGATATAATATTCAGAAAACATTAGAAAGAATCGGAAAATGATTTTCCGCTCTGGTAGGTATTGAAGAACTACTTTCTAGTTCTCTGCCATACTAGTGACGTTTCACACGGATATATCGAGTAATTACCTGCCACACATGATGTGTTTTCTGTTTTTGATGCTGGTAATGATTTTTCGTGCTCTTACTGCTACCTATTGGGAGAAGAGGGGAGACATTATACCCTCTCTCCTTTAGAGTAATACTCCGACTAATGTTTCCCATCTTTCCTATGGCGTTCTACAATCCTTCCCATGCTCTGCTTCAAATTGATACGGAAAATATCTCTCAGGGCTTCATTTCTTTCTGTCAATCACTTGGCCTTTGAATTTCTTCGCAGTGTTCTGCTCTGACCCACCGATAATTTTCGATAATTCATCAGATTATTTATTATATTCCGCAGACTTTGTAGTCTCATGGCTCTTCCGTACATAATCCGCACCATGTTTCTAGCCTCAAAGTGCTCACTGGCCCTGTATTAGCGCTCTGATATTTCTCTGTAGTACAGCGAGGCTATAGGATGCAAGAGATGCCCTTGAAAAATTTTCACAACTCTACTGCTCGCTCTTTCAAATCAACAGTATTGGATTCTCCGTATTTCTCTATGAAATTAGTGTATTTTCCTCCCCCAGCTTTGAATTTTGCTGGTAATTTAACCCTTAATGTTACAGACAAACAATCTGTACAGAGGCCTACTGTCACGGGACATTACAAATATAGCCAGATACGAAGAATAAGTAGTTTCCACCACTCGAAAAACTCCCTCTAAGACCTTTTGCTTCAAAAAATCCCACTAAAAACACCATTAGCTGGTGCAGTCCATATGCTATCTCAAGAGGTACATTTTCTAGGCAATAAATACTCAAAAAATTTATAGACGTCAATAAAATACAAGGGGCGCAAAATATTTATTACTATACTTATATGGAGGACATGTTCCTAAATAAATGTATAGTTTACTTTATCTTTTTGCTAAAAAGATTTGAATAAATAACCATTGGGTTTTTTTAAATGAAAACTTGAAATAGTACTGCATAAGAAACCAAATTAAGTGATTGCCGACGGACCGAAATAGTTTTATTGCCCGAGGTTGTGTTTAAATTTCCATAAACCCTAGAAAAATTTACATTGTAGAGCAAAGAATTTATAACACTAAAAATCGGTGAGTAGCGAAACATATTTCTGGCTATAATTCCAAGGGAAAATATTAAAGCATTTCCAGGTATGTACTGTGTTATATATTTATTTTCTAACATTAAAGGTGCAATAAATGTAGCCAGTAGAGTAATTAAATACAACTAAGGGACTAAATAACCGTTTTATATCCAATAGAATAGTAAAATTGGACATCGATAAATGGAAAAAACAACATTTCGATGTTTCCAACTGATATACATATGTGAGTCACAGTTAGCGATACACTTCGCAGTGTGGCATTGAGATAATAAAAAAGGACATGAGTTTAATTTTCTCAATTTTTACAATCTTAAGGCACTCACCGCCTGTAAGTTTTCTTGCGTGGTATTCTCATGGGAGTAGGTGCTGCGATCTCAAAAAAATTGATGATGGTTTGCGAATAATTTTTAACGAACAACTTTAACTCTTTCAGACGTAGGCTGGCTCTAATATCACTTTCTAGAAAGGAACAGAGGTATCAGATTCAAATACCCAACGTATTTTACCCATATTTTTACGCACGCTCCACATTTTGCAGTCTTTTCGTTCTATAACACATTGGAAATATTGAATTCTTTGTGAAATTTCTCATCTAAAGGAGGAGCCAAGTCATTCATAAGCTCTTAATTACAACTAAGATACCACTTTTTCTCCTCAATATTGCCCTGGTGGTGATTTGAGAAATCAAAACACAACATTCGCCCTCTACAAAACTTTTCCTTTTTCACACAGTTCTTGCTGCTGAGCAGCGAAAGTTTCTTTAAACGGATGGCCGTACTTTTGAAAACTAGGAGCAAAGTTGAGATCATCCTAAAAAGTGACTGCATATTATCTAGCTTGGCTGTTTAAGTAAGCGATCTCCCAGTGTTCCCCAAACCTCGGATCGAATGAACTGATATTATCCATTCTACTGGTGCTTTTACATCCATTGATTTTTGATTTCTAATAACCGTCATTTAAATCTGGATCTCAATCATCAAAATAAGTCTGGGGATTTTATTTTTCGAGAAACCTTCCAGCCTAAGTGTCCATTAATGGGGAAAAGGTCTTCAATCGGTACGTAAATGACAGCACTGCTTTAGTGTATAGAGTGGACAGCTTTCGGCTACATAAAATTATTCATAATGCGTTAGTGAACTGGATCCTGAATATAGCTCGCAACTAAGTTGTCTCTGTTCAACATGGAAGCCCCCTTTCGGGCCCCCGTTATTCTTGTTAGACGTCTCTGGACAATGTCACCTGAAGCGAGTAAGTGCTTATGAAGAAGAGGCGCTCTTGTGGTGTACCGCCGAAAATTACGCAAAACTTTTATCGTCTAAAATAGTGAATCGACAAAGCAGAGTAACAAGGGTTCAATGTGTTGTCTTTAAGGATGCATTCGAATGGAGATCAGTACACACCGGGGGTTTTTAACAAGGGTCGTTCAGACATGTATAATAACTAGACCGATGAGGAGAATTTTTCCTGGCTTGTCGCTGCTCATGAGCGCATATAGTTCCATCTTTTGGTCGTCGGAATCTACAGATGTACTGTAGGTCTGATGTCTTTTTTCAGAGCATCGAATGTTTTCTTGCGAAAAAGAAGGAATTTTCCCTGTCGCCAATGAAATTTAGTACCATAAAGCGTCGTGTCAGCCCTTTAGTTAATAAAAGGCACCTAGAGTCACTTAAAAACTCTTAGAAACTTCTTATAGTTCATCTGGGCCCTGCAAAGTGTCGACCCTGCGAAACTGATTCGAATTCGCCCTCAAAACAAAACAACATTCTTTCATTCATTAAATAATTATCAATATGTAAGTGTAATGAGTATATCTTCTTTCTATCCAAAAATACCAATAGGGCTGAAAATACTGCGCGTACCTAAACAAGTATGATATTTCAATATCGGTTCGCGAAGTCCGATATACTATGGCCTGTTGGAAAGTTACTATAATATATTCTTGACTGACCATTTGGTATTATTTAAATTCCTAATTTCACTCTACTAAATAATTTACGTACTTAAAATTTTGAAACAAACTGTAGCTGATAACTTAAAGTTGCTATTTTGGGGGAAAAAGTATGTAGAAACCTTGGATTCTGTATGGTCAAGTGGACACCAACATGCCCTTATATTCCCAATTAAAATTCAATGGGAGATTGAATTTAAACAAGAAGAGGATCGGAGAAGAACCATTCTCCACATGAAAATGTACCTTACCAATATGAATAGTTGAAGTATGATTTCAAATCAGTATGTATCCAATTAAAAAATATCATTTACCACGCTCTAGTGACATACTCTGCATGCCGGACGAATTGTACCAAATAAAAGAAACTCTTGAGAAAAACATTGTGATCCTGGTGGAAGCATGGGTGACAGCTCCTACTGATCAATAGATTTCATGTTGAGCTGTCATATTATTGGTTCATAAATTGCTAAATATGTTCAGAAAAACCAAAAATAGAGAAACTTACGGCATCAGAAGAGGGAGCTGAGAGAACCGCAATCGATGAACTTTAAGTTGAAGCTCATGCTGGGCTGTTATAAATCCGAGGGCTCGAGGAATCAGTGTAAACTTCGTAGAAGAAGTCATAATTTTTACTCTGATTGAGGATGTTTATCGCCTTAGGATTATTCGATTGGTAGTCGTGCAGCAAGCAGATTTGATAAAATAGAATAGTTATCTTTTATGGTAGAGGGCGGAAGGCATTTCAGTAACCGCGGCTGATGGTTACAGTCAGATTTTTCCAAGATAAAGCTTGGTTACAGTGACGATTAAAACATAGAATTTTTAGTCGTAGCCGTTATAGTAGAGAATGCCCACAGTAAGGACTTCGACAACAGAGCTCTGTCAGTGGAATGGGTTTAGACCTCACAGACCGATATCGGATTCATGGTTCCCGTATAAAGCCATCTACTAACGGTATCGAAGAAAAATAGGCTATAAGAGGTTCAGAATATCCTTCTGCTAAGTTATTGTCATTTTTACGATCCAACTTATCTGTATTCCCTCGCGGGAGAAAATGTTCTGTCCCATTTTCGAGACACGGAAGACAATTAATCACAAAGTCGTAATCCGACATTAATTATATCCATCTGACCAGCTGTCTATGTATATCCCTCCTCTCGAACGCGTTTTGTAGGGCTTTTTGAGCATTACGGGCACCGAACGTTTTACTTGGCAGAAAGTTCACTCGAAAATTGTCAACAGCAAACATTAAAGTAAGTAAATTCCACTCGCTTGTCGAGAAGCGGCGCTCTTGATCCTTCATCGATTTAGAGGCGAATTGAAAAGAGTTTCATTTCACGACGTTATTCTTTTTTTCAAAAAACCGTCCCACGAGCTGTGGAAAAAGCCTCGGTTTACACTAAGAACAGTGAATCGAACTCCCGAAATTCTAATAATGGAGGTGTGGTCAGTTTCTGTTTCAAATACTCAAAAGCTTTACGAATTTCAGGATTAAACTCGAAAGCTCTCTTAACAAACGTTGCGTTGTGCAACGCGACCTGACTATCGGCAAAATCTATTATGAACCGTTGGTAGTATCCTTCAAACCCAAAAACTCCCGAATTCGGTCACATTTTCCGGTAAGGGAGCCTCCGAGATGTATTTCATCTCCTTCCATTCTACTTTCATTCTACCTGAGCTATACAGAGCTGTCCCTCTTAGTCTTCCGAAAATAGCCGTTCTGTATCTTTAATCAGTAAAAACCCCCAAATTCGCCCCTACCTGAATTGACAATATGACTTTGCAACTTCACTCCTGACTGAGCAAACATGCACTTGGTTACCTTCCGCTTCAACTTGGCTTCTTTTATTCTCATGAAAACCTGCATGAAGTGATCCATATGTTCCTTCAACGTCTTAGGGGATATTATGACATCGTTCACATAAGCCATCGCGAACGATCGCCCGCAGAGAACCTAATCTATAATCTTTTGATACTTTGATGGCTGGTTTATGAGCCCAAACGGTATTGTTTCTAATTCAAATATTATTTATCTTGAGAGAAAAAAATAGTCGTTGCCTTGGAAGGTTCTGACATAATAACCTGCCATTGGATGGCGTTCAGCGAAGTTTGGGGTTGTATTTCCTAATTCAGGAGTACTATCGGGCAAGGGAGTTAACGAAGGTGACATCCAGGAAATCAGTCCAGCCAGGAGATCCCACAGCTTGGATGTCTGGGCACTGACTATGTCCAACTCGTGGCCTGCGCTGTACCACAGGGTGGAAGACAGATTTTGGTAGAATGGCCGCCAATAATCGAGCTTGAGAGTCATGAATATATTGGAGACTTCTCCATGCCTCAGTATTTCATCTGTTCCACACAGAGTCCGGCAGGAATCTGCCTGGATCGCCTCACTCCATTTCGTACCCGGGGAAGCTGAAACGAGTAGTCAGGCGTTCTTCCCCGAAATGGTTGTACGCTTATCGGATTTTCAAATTTACTACAAAAGAGGACTGCCGAGAGGCCTTTAGAATCTTAGTATGCTAACTGTATCTGTGGGAACATTCTGTAACTCCTCTTTCCTTGTTCTTGATATTCTTGTAGAGAATTACCGTAAAGTTAGAGAAGCGGGGGTGACATATGGTGCTTTCCTGATAAAAGATGTAGACGGCTATTTCTCGAGGCAGTGGGGGCAGTTCTGTGTAATAAAGGGTCTGAAAAGGAGAAAGAATCAAGTCGGTCTGTGTCACAAAGCTGGTGAAAAAAGCAAAGAGACAGGCTGCGTTGGACTTCACCGTCGCCGCAGCCTGTTTCGCATGGAAACTGAGCCAACCCGCCCAAAGATGGCCACGGATAGCACAGCGACATCCGTAGTCACGCGTTTCAGCACCGCAAACGCGTTAGAAAAGCGATTTCAACAATAGAAAAATCTAGAATGAACTATTCTAGCTCCCAAGTTCGAAGGTGTTGGATGCAAACCGTTAGTATTGTTGGAAAAATAAAGGTTGATCTGATAGACGGTTTGAGTTTTGGTGACAGGAGATGTGAGGCTCGCTACCTCTTGTCGGATTTACTTGAGGGTGTTCAAGCCACTGCTTGTACAGAAATTTGTATCGATATACTAGCACTCTACTCATCCTTCTGCTGAACCAGAGGCAACCTACGCGTCACTCGAATAAACCGTCTTCCCTGATTAATTTCATCTTACATCGGAGAGAGGGCTTGAAAAAGAGAACTTGCAATTACAGAAGAATTCTGATTCACTTCAACCAGTTTCTATCGAGAAAGACGAATTTGAAAGCCTCGCTCAAGCTTGTGTAGCCACTGATCCGAAGCTTTTACCGCAAGACCACGGAGAGGACCGTGACGTAATCAAATGCGCCCCAAGGCTGGACTTTGCTATGAGTGATACAAACAGCTGCTTCTCAATATCCAAAGTGAGTCTGGGCACGAAATTCCTTTACTTTCAAAAGGGCTTGGAGGACATACTCAAGGATATGGAGCTTAACAATGAGGAGGTTCACGAGCACACTAAGAGTCTTGAGAGGTACTTTGTACACTCATGGCAAGATACTGAGCGAGCTCTACAATTTGACGAAGTTCATCTTTCACCTGAGCGGGAGCTTGAAAAAGAGGACCTGCAATAGCAGGATAGGTCTAATTCATTGTGGCAAACTGGAGAGAAGCATCTGGAACCTGAAAATCTTCCACAACTGGAAGACAATGTTGGAAACGAATGCTTGCTATTTCATGAGGACGAGATAGGGAAAATGATGAGCAAAGAATGTCTTGCAGAGATGTTCTACCGCAGACGGCGCAATACTAGATCTTTTGATTCGAATTTTGATACAGAATGGATTTGAGTTTCGACTTGCCATCCGTCTACGTGGTCAACTAGGGGGTGGGGAATTGATGTAAGTATGTCGTGAGAGGTAGATTCAGGCTATTGCAACGAAAAATGCTTTTGCACTGTCCGGAATCGCAGTATCAAGTGGAAGAGGCAACGCGCGAGGCTCCGAAAGTTTCAGATGAAATGAATTGTTCTTGATAAAAGAGCAAAATGCAAGGATAGAAAAAGAAGGTCCCATGCTACTGTAGCCCTCGTATGTCTTCAATTGAGTCTATCATAGGCCTTCAACAGGGGTTTGAGTTTTTAACTGCGGGATAAGACTACTCGGTCCTCCATCTCGCTCTTATCCACCCGCCAGCCGCAGCTTTCTTCGTCGCCTACAGCTACAGCTCTTTTCTGGCGTTGTTTATCGCCGGTCCCCGGCGAAAGGCTCCAGTCTGCGATCATAACTGAACTCTCATGCTATCGAAGTCCGATTGTTTGTTCTTGTCCGCCGCAGCACACGACCGAGCAAGGCTCCTCTCCATCCGCACATCCTCCGACTCCTCTGTTTTCTCTTCACTTCCTCACCCCCACCGCGGTACATACATGTGCTCTTCTGCGTGGGAAGTGGCTCTGGCTCTCCGTCTCTGCATCGCGCTATTCCCTGGATCTACTCACTGTGCGGTCTGCGGACCGGCGCTCGGTCGACGTCGCACCCGTCTTAGATCCAAGCGGCCAACACGGGTTGACCTGCAAATACCAACACGAAATGACTCGTCGGCATCACATCCTCCGCAACGTTCTTGCCCGCTACTACAAGGAAGTTGGGATCGTCGACCTCGTCGAGCAACAGCTCCTCTACCAGGTTCCCAACTCGCCTGGGTATTCGGAGTCCCTTGCGATACAAATAGACATTTACATTACCGCTGCATATGGGCTTCCCAGTACCGATATCGCTGTCGACATTACTGTTGCCCACCCCTCTGCACTCCGCCACACCTCGCCAAGTACGGTTACCGCAGGCGCTGCTGCGACACTGGCAGAGCGTTAGAAACATCTTCATTACGGCAGTTACTGCATCCAAAACGATATCCTCCTCTCCCCGGTCGGGATTGATATCTATGGCGCCTTCGGCGACGACAGCAATGGTGTTTCTCGCCGCCGTGCTTTCTTCGCTGCTTCCCTTCGCGGTTCCTCCCCTCAATAGGAGCTCCGACACTTCGCTACCTGTTTTGCGTAGGCTGGCTGATACCTAGTCAGTTTGTGTAGTAGTGTACATGTACTTGAAATCTTGAGGCAGGGGCTGACCGCTCTTCACATTCCCATCTACTAGTCCGCAACTCATTTATTTAGGACTTGAAATAGCTGACAATGTCTTACAAACATTACGTCACAACATGCTTCATGCTCGCCTTTTCTCCGGGCTTACTACTCCAGCGATCGCTCTCCGTCCAGTCCAGAACTGTAAATTACCACAGGAGGCCCAAGTATCTCCTTTGATCCGCCGCTGCCTAGCCCGGACACAGTAGCGAAGGATGTAGTAAGCGAGTTGGGGGTCTCGGAGGGTGGATAGCCGTTCACGAAGAGGACACGCGGAAGAGATGCGAGAATGGATATCAGCTTGGCAAGCGGCGATATCTCCAATAAGCGGTTGTAGAACGAGGTAAGAATGCAACATCGATTGTGTATCCGTTTCACGATATATGTAAAAGTCTGTGGAGAGGAGGAACAGACCGTTTTGCATTTCTCGACCTTTCTAATCTTAGCGTACCGCGAATTCTATTCTTTTGGCCGATAATAAGAGCTGATATGGTGTAAACAAATGAATCTCTCCAGAGGCGCTCGATCCATTCCATCTCGAAAGCAGCCGGGATACCAGGCCTTCTAAAAATAAAGAACTGTAGTACCTGGGCTGTAGACGCTGGCGCAAGATGTTAATCATTCTCATTGATGGCCCTAATACCTGCATATAATACCTTATTTATATCTTTGATTTGCATAGGAACTCAAGACAATGTCTTATCAACTTTGTTCCGATTTCGAATGTATCCTTAGCGGCCATTAGCACACGATTGCCAATTGCCGGAGCTGAAAACCCCATTTCCCTATATGTAGAATTTATGGCTGAGACGTAGATGACAATCGAGCTCGGTCCAACTCTTCCACCCTGGAATAACCAACCTATGTATGCTACAACATCGACTTCATCTGCTGTCAGCAGATTTCTGCCATCTTGATTGCAGATCTCACAAACTTAAACCACTTGCTGTCGTAGTGTTTACAAGTATTTTTTTCCCATCCAGCCATGACTAGGTTGGTTCCAACCTGACAAGATTCGGTCACATCCGCAGCCAGGAGATTACGTTTGATTCCGTTTTTGATTGAACACATTGATGCATCTCTCCGGAATGCGCGCATGCCACTGTCTATTCTCGAGTATTTGGCCCTATATTTGGTCTCGCCTGATGTAAGTACTGTGCTTGGCCTGGGAGGGCAGACCACCACATCCGCATGGGCCACTAAAGTAACAGCATGGGCCCTCTGAAACCATCTACAAATGATTTCCGTATCGCTGATGGTATTAGCTCCAGGTGAAATCTGATTAGGATATTCTTCTGCTAATTCCTGGAATAGTCCGACTCCGCCATGCCGACTCAGGAGCTGTCGGGTATTATTCCCTTAGTGTTCGGATAATAACCCAAGATTCTGCGGCGTCTTGAAAGTCTATCCACATAAAGATTTAAATCTCTTGGTATGTATTTGACATCCAGAGTTAACCGGCTTCTCCACAGGAATGCGTGCAGCTTCCGAATTTCTCTCATTAAACGCCTCGACTTTTATACCATCTGGTTTACAGTGAACATGGCGCAGGTGTTGTCCGTGTATATGCGTACCGCCTCGTCCTCGTTCGTCCGTATGAAACCTTTGAGCTCCTGAAGATATTCCCTTATTGTAGGTAACTGTTTCTATGTGATATGATAGGAATCTCGAATCTGGGGGAGCCAAAAGCCTGACACTTCGTATCCCCCTTTGGTTCCTGGGGATTACCCTCCTTGGAACATAGTTGCTCCCCAGCCCCAGCTGGACGAGCCCGTATGGATGGTGGCCACTATCGTCTTGTTTGCTTGAACAGTAGACCTCGATGTCAGTTTCTGTCTCAACCTTGCGCACCATATGATTGAGCGGATTGAGGCTCCCTTCAGCGCGGCAGTTGGCAATTTCGTGCTTCCAATTGCTTCGTACATTGTACGTAAGCGGTAACGTGTGTCGGGGACGCCAAGGCAGAGACTTTGACATAGCATAGCAAAAGATCACAGACGAGTAATCTCCACCAACCTTCGTTTCCGACTGACGCGATTTGGAATAAATTTGGCCAACTCCTCCACTCGCTCCACTTTTGTGGTTTGGCACTGTGGAAGTCATATGCACGGTGTCTAAAGTCAGTCCCAGGTGTTCCATCCCGGTCGTACCAGAACCAAGCAATCCCTTTTCCGGGTGAAGCCTCAGACCATGTCGTTTCAAAAGTCGGGCGATGGTTAAAGTAGCTTTTGTACAGTCTCGGGCTCGGAAGTGTCGTCCTCAGCTAGAACAAATCAGTATTTCGTCTATTTAGTCTAATAATATCCACCGAAAACGGTATCTGAAATGACTCCACAAGCGAGTTGTCAGCCGTAAGAACCAATATCCGATCAATCTCTACCCGAAAGGTAGTGCAATATACTCGAAATAGCGTGTCCCAGACTTTACCATAAAATATTTTCCCATCGAGGGGTGAGTCCTGGAATAATTGTATCCCTCCTTTACATAGATCGAACGAGATCATATGGTCTTTCTCTATTAGTTCGGCTGCAAAAGATTTGAGCGTAGAAATACTTTTGTGCCTCTGGTGCAAGTGGGCAGAGAGATTTTGTAATGCCGCCATCGCTCGCATCTTTCCGGAAGAAACCTAAAAAATAAATTTCGTGTACACTTAATTTGCGGCCTGTATCTCGGGAGTAGTCATATTCGTACGTTCAATCTCTTTTGTATCGTTTCTGCTGCGAAACTTTGTTCCTCTGATTTCCAGTCGGGTGAGACTCTGGGGACATGATGGAATGGTTCCCCCGTCATCTCTGGTGGATCCAGGGTCCCATACTTCAGGGCTTCCCGCTCTCTGTGGTCGCACTCTAATTCTTGCCACCAAAAATTGGCTGATGCTTGGGTTCCTCTCCACAACATCACCATCTTCATTGTTGTACCTTCCCATTAGTCCAAAATCCTGGCCAAAGGTGCATAGTAGGGATCCTACTGTACACTGGATATGAGGTCCGGGACTCAATTTCCGTCGCCAGTGTCCGCTCCTTTGGCTGCGCCTGTCTTTCCTCGTTCCCTTTGTATGACTGACTGGACGATCCCCTCGAAGGGTGGCCCGGGGATCTGTTGTTAAATTTCTTAGTAATCTTTGCATTATATTTGTTTGCATCTTGTGCAGCATCTGATTGGCTGTTTACCTTGCTCACATTTCCGTTGTTCCGATCACCTTTGACGTTGTTTCCTGCATGTTTACCAGCAATGAGTTTCGTCTCGTCTTTAACCAGCTTAGTAGTTAGGAACCTCCGGTGCTTACGTTGTAGAGGCCTCGTAAGGTTAGAGAATTTGTCTGCTGCGGTCATTCTATCCAAATGATTTGTACCCGTCGCATCAACGGCCCTGTATCCAATATATTCCCTAATTTCACGTAGCGCCTCATACAGAGCATCCATTGAAATAGACCCAAATCGAATAGTTCTGTGAGCGTATGGTTTCCGAGTCCACTAGCCGACAGTAGTTCGCGAGCAAGATTTAATCCCAGCATGCTTCTCTCACACCAGGCCCCCGCATTCAGAAGCATTGTGGCTTCCTGAAGCTCTATTTGTAGCGATATATTTTAACGGCTCGGCATGCCCATTATTGAGTCCAGTTAACATCACGAGGATTGAATGTTGCTGGTGGGTATGTGGGTCCTCCGGCTGGGAACTCGAATGATGCATAATTTGAGTAACCTATATCCTACTCGTCGTCAATGAATGTTTTTTGCTGCCCGGCTCGCCGCTGCACACCTTGACTCACTCACAAGCCCCGCTCCGTAAAGGGTTGTTTTGTTGGTCGGTCACTCTAGCGGCTAGACTCTCTCAACTGAGAGAGTTTTCTTTCTGTTTCAACTGGGCCTCAAGAGTGGCCCCCTATTCGGCTAGAACCATGCGGTTCTATTCCGCATTCATGGCGGTAGCACATCACTGCCCATTTTTTACTCTGCACGGAATCCTCGCCCTTTTTCCTTTCCAGGGGACGATGCGTCCTCGCAAGACGTTCTTCGATTTGCTCTCGGCAGCCTTGCATTGCTACGACCAAAAGGTCAGAGCCCACCAAGAGTGAAAATAACACAGGTTGCATTGCATGTCAGTATTTAAATGCTGTGGTGGTTTGCATTAATCTTTTTTCAAACATTTGATTTGCAATCCAATTTGCCAAAAACATAGAATTACAGTAATGAGGTGCTCAGTGGCTTCGACTCTACACCCGCTTGGCTAACGCATTTAACTCCAAGACGAAATGTGGCAAATTTTCGTTACTATCCAAAGTTATCATGTGGATTATAGTTCCTACCCTGACTAGCACTAAAATCACCGAAAAGGTTGTTTTGATGAAGCTTCACTCCTGCTGAAACTATAGGTTAGCAAAACCGACAGAAAAATAGTAATTTTACTTAAAAAATTAGCCATAAACTATGTCCTCATATGACGAAAATGGTCCTATATACACTAATAATTTATTTCAATTTACTGTATGGCATTAGTATAACAGGTGTCCGCTGCAGGATCCGACTATATTGCTAGCTAAGAGCTAACAGGATGTTCCACGTCGTCCACGTGCAGCGACATGCGCGAAAAAATAGCTTGCGCAACTAACGACCAGATAGTGCAACTGATGCGGCTCAACACGCGCGTGCGAATCACTCCGACAGGAGTGCTGAACTTCTCCGCGATACGCGGCAGAAGACCCTCTATGAAGAGGAAGGTGGCAGGAGAAGGTGACCCCAGAGAATCAAACGCCAGCGGTTGGAACTCGAAATTGGGGGCCTGGGTCGGGTTGTCTGAGGGCGGTGGCAGACGCCGCGAAAGTTTTCGCTCCAGGTCCGTAACCTTGTTGCGGTGAGCGATGGCAGCGGCACCGCCCATTTCGCGGGTGGCCCTTGATCTTACGTTGTCCTTGAACGGAGAGACGATGGTGACATCACAGGCAATGGGGCGGACCGCGTTGCCGTCGGGGGCAACCGGTGGGTGGACAAGGATGTCAGCGGGTCGTAGTTCAGTTCCTGGGACGAGGAGTGGGACCTCCAACTGGCAGTCTAAGCCTGCTGCGCGGGCGATACGGCCGGCGATGACGTTGCGTAACGAGTCATGCCGGTGTTTGCGACCGAATCCAGAGGGGCACAGGTCGACTGCGTGATCTCCCAAGCTGTCCATAGGGCGTTTACAATGCTCGCCGTTCCGGGGAAGCGAGTCGTCATAAACAGACAGCCCGAGGAAACGTCGTATCATGATCTTCCAGTGTACGGCAGACACTTCCGTGTCGGCGGAGGGATGTGCGAACAGGAAGGCGGCGCCAGGGCCTTTGCGGAATGCGAGGCCGCGGATCCGGTCCCGCGCTGCGGCGGCGGTGTGGTCATCGGGATTCGGGCAGCGAGCCCATACCTCGTCGGCCCAGTGTACCTTGGCCCGAGCCTCCTGCTGCACACCCTTTAGGTAGGCTTGGACGCGGGTGTGCGCTGCAGATAGGGGAAGCGGGTCAAAGGAGCCCAGGTCAACAGAGTATGGAAGGCCGGGGATGCGGAGCACAAACTCGTGCATAGGGATGGCGGCTTGGCAAAGGAAAAAATTCTTGTCGTGGCGGAAGCGGATTCCGGTGAGGGTAATGGAGCGCGGCCCGATGTGAGTCCCAGTCCTGACGCGAGCAGGTGCCGCGTCGATGAGGCTTGAGGCAACAGCACCATGAAGGAATGGCTCGAGTAGCGTGAAACCGAGACCACTATGTCGGAAGGGCAAGGTAGCCTGGGACCACGCTTTATCGGTCAGCGTTACTCCATGTAGCTCCGAGAAAAACGAACGCTGCTGGGTGTCGAAAGCCTCGGCAGCCGAACGGGCGTCCATCGGCTCAGCGAGCTTGAAAGCGTGCTCCACGAGGCAGGCAGACGCGCACAGGCGGTTCATGTGGAAGCGGGCCCGAGGGTCGTCAACCTTGCGCAGCAACTCGAGGGTGCGGCGGCAAGTGTCGGTCTTGCCGTGCAGGAACGCTTGAGTGAACCGGCGGTTGCCAATTGGAGCCCCAGTAGTTCAAACCCGTCGGAGGAGCACTCTGCAAGGCGGAACTCGCGGAGGAACGCCTCGCGTTCTGGCCGCGGGACAGTTGGCCAGAAAACGCGTGTTTTTGCGGCGTTGAGGTGCAGGCCGTATGTGGGTCCCTCGTCACGGAGTAAGCGGAGCGCTTTTCGGAGCTCGGGGAGAGACCCCATTAGCGTCCCGTCGTCGGCATACCAGTGGTTCATGACTACACCTGTCTCTGCGGCGATCCGGCGGCTGAGCGGCTGGATGGTTAGGGAGAACAGGAGCATGCTGGCCGGGTCGCCTTGTTGGGTCCCTTGTGCACTTTGTATTATGGTTCTGTGACGGTTCGGCACCATCAGTTGCGGCTGCGTACGGCCGTATATCATATTGACGAACCGGGCAAGGCCCGGTGCTAGCGAGGGCAATCGGTCCAACATTGACTGGCGATCAACGAGATTGAAGGCGTTGTGCGCGTCAACAAGGACCGTGGCAGTGTCGCAGCGGCGGGAGAACCGACGGAGCAGCGTGCGCGTGTCGTGGACGATTGCGTCCATTCCAGCCCTGATCCCGTTTGCCAATTGGAACGGGGCTAGGAAGGCGCGAGTATCGTCGATTGCTGCTGGGAGCAGCGTCTTCGTGACCAGACGACGGAGTACCGACCCGACGGCGATGGGCCGGATCTTGCCAGGCTTTGGCTGGATGGGCAGCAGCGTAGCGGCAGCTACAAGCGGCAGTACAGAGCACGGCAGGTCGCCCTCGGCGATCCGCGTGACGAGCTGGGTGAGGACCCCCTTGCCCGTGACTCCGGCTTCTGGGCTGATTGGTGTCTTGACTAGGAGGTGAAACCAACGCGACGGCGTGCGGTCAGGGCCAGCAGACGTATCACGAGAGATACGGCGGGCTGCTAACTCGACGGCATCCGGTGTGACAGCTGGAGGAGGTGGGAGGCTGTCAGCCGGCAGCGGTGCGATAGGGCACCGCGGCTGTGGGTGTAGGGTGCAAAGCGATTGGATGGTCCGCGGGTCGTTGACATCCGCCAGCGGTGCGTTGTGAAGGGACCGCATAGCCTTGGCGTAGCGGGCATCGGCGCACAGCACTTGCGCGCGGCGTGCTCGGCGCGTGCTGCTGGACGCAGGCAAGGGGCGGTGCTGCTCGGTCCACTCAGTTCGGGCGTGGTGTGCCTGCATCGCTTCTGACCAAAGGGCGGCCCACTCCCTGGTGGTATGAGCCCGCCGAATGCGAGAACTCAGCGCGTCACGTTGGCCCTTCGGATGCTGCCAACCGTCCTCACCGCGGAGGGTCCGACGCATGACCCGGTGGGGAGCATGTGGAGGTGGAGGAAAGCGCGGTACGTTGCGTCGTCGCCGCGAGCATTCGCCGCGGCACGGACCAGCTTAATAAACAAGAGGATGAAGGGCTTGAGGCATGGGAACGGGATGTCCTGAAAGATGTCGGCTTCGCGGTATGGGGTGCGAAGAACCTCTTCAGGGGTGGGAAGGGAAGATTGATTGTGGGTCTCTTCCATGTTGGGTTGGTGGCAGTCGGGGGGGGTGGCTTACTGAGGTACCGCCGTGTTCCCCTGCAAACCGGTGGGCGGGGAGGGTGCGGAGGCCTCTTGGGTGACGTTGTGTGCGGGCGGCGGGGCTGTCGGGGAAACGGCTGGGATGTAGACCATGGCATCTATCCCAGCTGGCTTCGAAGCGGTCGGCGGCGCAACCGGCGATGCTGTCAGTGCCGCGGTGTCGGGTTGCGGACGGTGGAGGGCGACAGTGCGGGCCACGGCAATTTCTCGCGATGATTCGGAGGTTTGCCTTTTGGCAGGGGTCGTTGAGCGGGATCGGCCGCGGGGCCGTGGGGTGGGCTTGTTGGTGGGCTTCTTTGGTGGCAGCACCAAGGAAGCCTTAGTGGCCGAAGGGCCGGCAGGCGGTGTGGGCGCGGTGGGCGGGTGTTGGGCGGCGGCGGTCGAAGAGGCGGCGGCGGCGGCCGGAAAGGCGGCGGCGGCGGCCGGAGAGGCGACGGTGGCGGTCGGATGGGCGGCGGTGGTGGTCGGAGAGGCGGCGGTGTTGGTCGGAGACGCGTCGGTGTTGGTGGCGGCGGTGGCAGTCGGAAAAGAGGCTTCCATAGGGACGACAGGGGTGGGGTCGGTGGGGTCGGAGGGGTCGGCGGCGGTGGGGACGTTGGTGGCTTGGGCGGTGTGCGGGGCCTGGCGGCGGTCTGCCAGGGCCTGTCGAAGGGCCTGGCGGGCATCATCGAGGGCATTGCGGAGTGCTTCACGTGATTCGAGTGGAGCACCTTGCGGGCTTGAGGCGCCCGGGCTCATGATAGCACGGCTCTCTTTCGCAAGGAAGGCCGCGGCACCTTCCGCTGCCCGCACGGACAGTTCGGAAGCGACTATGGCCGGGGGACGGAGGGTGATTTGAAGGGCGCTGACAGTGTGTCGAAGGTTGGCAAGGATGCGCCAGAAGCGGGGGGCGGAAGGTTTCGGGATGAAAACGTGTGTCCACGGTCCGAAATGCGGCAAGATAACGTGAGAGGGCATGCGAAGGTCGATGTCGGCAGCGGCTCGGCACAGGGCTCGCTGTGCTTGCTCGTAGGAGCGGAAGGAGTGGCGGGGATCGACGGAGGGGGCGATGCCGATAGCAAGCACCTCCTTTGGCGGGGTGGGGAGAGACCCGGTGCGGGGGCAGAGGGTCTGGACCGGTCCGATCAGCGCGACAATGCGCTCGGCCAGTTGGCGGCGGGGATCAGATCGGCGGGTGGGGTCCGAGGCGATGATGTGGGCTTCAGCCAAGGACAATGCAGACTCGGGCAGGGGTGAGATGGCTTCGAGGTCAGGGATGGCCGTCTCAGGAAGTTGGACGAGTCTGGGTCGTGCAGGGGCAGGGGCGTTCACCGACGCCGCTGCCGCAACTGACGCGTACGTAGCTGGCGGCATGCTGATGTTGCTGTTGATGTTGTTCTTGTTGTTGTTGAGGATTCTTTTGGCGGAGACGAATGTGTGAAAATTTTGTGCTTGTACAGCATATTATGCAAGAAGTGAACGGCAGAAAGCAGTAGTCGTGAGTTTAAGCAAAAACGGAATTCTGCAAAAATTGAGAAATACATAGTATGATAAATTACAGAATAGTATTTCAGAAATTTATTCCTGAAAATTAAAATGCCGTTTACGCATTGACAAGCAATACAGATAAATGGGAGTATTAGTTTTATGATCCGAGCTTTTCGGGTCTCGATGGCCCTTCCAGGAGCGAGGTGCTGGATGCATTGCGCCCACTGCCCGCGTCTCAGAACACATATCGATTCCCTGTGTTTTAATCTGTGGCTGTAGTACTACTGCCAAGCCCCGCTCCTCCCCCCAAGCACATCATGTAGGAGGAACCACTGCCCGGAAACTCTCGACGTGCTCGGAGAACATCTCATGCATTGCGCACGCGGGCCAAAACGCATTACAAGGTATGATTGTCAGGTGACACTGCTAGACTCGCATATGGCTAAGACGGCCAGTATCTTGTCCTGAAACCTCGTCAGGCCCGTCAACATCGGACCAGGCTGGACATCCGCTCCATCGAAAGCGGTGGGGGCGTAGACTACTTCGACGTCAACTGGGTGAACTCTATTGCTCCTGCGAACAGAGAAGTCCTTACTTTTGACCCACTGACATCGATGAATGCGGCAAGGACTTCGAAGTTCAGAAAGTACAAGGAGTTCATCGCTAACCTCACCCGATCCAGGCCCGCACTATTTCCTACATCCACACTTGGGCGGCGGCACCTGGATGCGTACGCCGTGTTCAGGGATATCCCGAGGAAGTACACAAGCAGCCCATATGCAGAGGCAGGCTGCAGCGCCTGTTATGTCCACTGCAGTATGCCTCCTGGCTGGCCTCGCGATGAACTTCTGATGACCTCACAACGCATACCCACTGCCCTTTTGCTGCAATGACCTTGGGATAGGAGCCATTGGATGCTTTTACAGAAAAAGTTCCCCCCTGTTTTGTGAAGGTCATTTTTTCTTCCCCATTACTGTGTCGGTATACCCTTTTTGATTCGATTGCGGTTGTCTGAAAAACCATGGGATGGCTCCGATATATCTTCCAAGAGTAAAACACCCAAACCTTTCCTCCTTTTTTTCTAGTGTGAAGCGCGAGTGTCGACCTTTTTGCTCCCGTGCAACTCTGCTCGTGCTGGTATGATGGTGCACATTGCTGCACACAACTGTAGGTAGGGTAGGGGGAGGAGGAGGGGGGGTGACCGCAGGAGCAGAAACAGGCTGGGTAGGGGCAGGGGCAGGTGAAGGTGGAAGGAAGTTATCATCTGTCTCGATGAGGTCACTGAATTCGTCCATAGTGGTAGGACGGATGCACACCTAGACTACAGTACGTCACAGTACGGTACTGGAGTACCTGCGAAAATTGGAGTCACTCGTCCATGGTTACTCATATTTATTTCTCACGGGTCTTCACTAACCTGCCACATTTCAGCAATTTTTCTCATGACTACATTGCAGAATTCTACAATTGAATTACAGACTGTAATTTCATTTCTGAAAATCGAAATTCTGTTTTCAGAATTCTGTTCGCGTAAGCTCTCTACTAGAGTAGCTTTAAATTCCTCGTCTGGTAGGTTTTGCTCATTTTGTTTGAGCGGGCATTTCTTTTGATTCCTTTACTCAACTCATCTTTCCGTGAATTGAAATGGCAACCACTTTTCTCCCAGATCCTTCCAGATTATTGGCCTAAAAACTTTGTACGTTTTCTGATATCTATTTATTTTCTTTGATTACTTTACCACAGACATATGCAGGTGCAACATGCAAAGTCTTGAATACCCTACTGTAACAAACCTAACAAAATTAGGTCTGAATAGGGTGGCTAAACTTTATTGGTCCAACCAAATTGTTCTAGGTTCATTTACTTCTTGAATATTGCAGCACCGCACACGTTGGCTAGGGGAGTCCTCGACTCTGAAAGTTTTCGGGAAATGCAACTACCTGTCAAATCCGAGGAGGAAAAAGACCGTCCCTTGGACTTCGATTCACATCCGCGAAAGATATCGCAGGTTCTGCGTTTCTGGCCTCCAGTTCAGCCTCCAACAGGCTGTGCGAAAAGTTTTTACCAGCCTCCATCAGGAGTCTCACAACATATGAAGACACCGTGGAGGTTCACCGGCTTTCGTCTCAATCCTGCTTACAGTCAAGGATTCTTCCGTTCAGCGCCTTTATCTCAAACAAAACACCTTCGCAGTTCCTTCCCCATTACGCTGTAGGTATACCCTTTTTGAGTCGATTGCGGTTGTCTGGAAAACCATGGGATAGGTCGGAAATATCTTCCAACAGTAAAACACCCAAACGTTTTCTCCTTCGCAAATGACACTCACGGAAGCAGTCGACGAGGCTGTGCAAGACAGTATACCTCTCGGAGACGCAAGGAGGCAGTTGTTTCGCGCTTCGATGGCGCTACCAGGGGCGAAGGAACGGGCGTACTGTTCCCCGTGCCCGGGTCTGAAGACTAGTGTCGACGCCCGCGAATTCTCGACATGGCTCCAATACCACTCTCAAGTTCCGGTTTTCGCTCCGAACACACCGTGCCCGAGGAGAAACTGTCCGGACACACTTGACTGCTTCGGGCATCATCTCCTGCACTGTGTCCACGGAGGCCACAGAATTAGAAGACATGACCACAAAGTTCACTTGCTTGTCTAGGACCTGCAGAAAGCTGGTCGTCACCCCGCCATCGAGCCCAGGGATGGGCTTTATCGTGCAAGGCCAGACATCAGGGCAATGGGAAGCACAGGGGGCACGGATTTCTTCGATGTCACTTTTGTCAACTATAGACCGGATATATCTTCCAAGAGTAAAACACCTAAACCTTTCTCCCTTTTGTCAACCCACTAGTGCCATCCAACAGGAGAGTGCGCATCTTTAACCCGCTCACATCCCTCAACGCGGTAAAGGCAGCAAAGCATAAAAGATATGAATCTTTTATCGCGACCGCCGCCCGAAGCAGGCTTATGCCTATCCCTATATTCACCCTCGGGGGCTGGCGCCCAGACGCCTACGCAGTGCTAACAGACGTGGCGCGGAACGTGGCTTTTAGGGCAATGGAGACATAGGGGACGGTTCGAGCGGTTTTAACCCAGAGGCATGCAGCAGTATCAGTGATGTCCAATGCATCATGCCTGCTGACAGGCTTCGAGCCAGCCATTTCGGCACATGAGTCACATTATCCATTATCCTTAACATGTCTAGCATACACTGGGGGATAGCCGAAACGCCCTTTTCAAAAATTAAAGAACCAAATCAATTCACCATTTACTTTTCTAAACCTTTCTTTTGGATTCAACGAGAAACTGAGACCGGTTCGTCTTCATTCTACACAAATTAATTCGCTACTTGACTTCTCGACTACCAAATCATGCTGCTGCTGACTGAAAATAGCGGAACTTCAAGAATTGGTATACTGTGATAAAATAGTACTAACATAGGTAGTAATTCTTTATCTTATCTGTAACTACTGTACAGTTATGGACGTACTGTATGTGAGGTATAATGTACTGTACTGCACGTCGCCTCATACTGCTAATCAGATCCCAAACACCGCATATAAGGCCGAAGGTTCCGCAGCAAGCCTCGCATTTGAACCGCGAATATTGCTGTGAGTGAAGTGGAGAATATCTGCGAAATTTTTATTACAAAGCGGTGCTGCCAGGAGTTGAAAGCCATGTTCTTTAAATTCGTCGAGGGAACTTTCCACAGGTGAGAAGAAATGGCGAAGGAGAAGTAGGGAGACTATCGAATATTCTTTTTGCAGAAGTTGAGGAATATGCCAACCGCTGGGTCGTGACCCTGGATCAACCGCATGTAAGCTCGAAAAACAGCAAATGTCCCACTGCGGATGCTGTCATCTGCAAACAACTATTTGAGCAGGATGTCTGCGGTATCCGCGATCCTTCAGACAAGGGCATAAATTTTAAGGAGAAGGGAAATTTACTGGCTGGATCTGCCTGCCACGCACCGCGAACACTACACGTCGAGTTGTGTGGCCGTTTAGAGATTGATACGGGTGTTCGGAAACTATAACAGGGCATGTCGATGAAGGGAGGCTGAGTCTGCTTACGGGCGAGGAGGAGATCGAACATAGTGTGATGGCTCGTACAGATGAACGCATTGTACACATCAACCAGAATGGCTGCAACTTTTGAGACTCGAGAAGTGGTTCGGAAGGTAGAGAACGTATCATGGAGCCTGTCATTCACGATGACCTTGGCGCGGTTCTCGATTTTTGAATGGGACGGCGAATCCGCTCGTATACTGGATAGCTGCGGGATGTAAAGCTTTCGTCACGATGCGGCAGACCACTGAGCCAACGACGACAGGGCAAAAATTGTGCAGCCGTAGTGGGCAGGATAGGAGAATGGTGTTCTAGATGAGAGATAGTACCGAATGAGGAAGACCACCAGGAGCGGTGCAGTTAAAAAGCTTATGGTGTGGCTCAAAGATCCCGGTGTTAATTTCTTCAAGGGGAATGGAGGACTCGACCAGCAAGTGAAGCCAGCGTGGGTGCAAACATTCAGACCCTGCACCGGTGTAGCTAAGCGAAGGGTGCCCAGGGATGCGTGGTGGGGGCGGACTGCTAGAAGGAGAAAGGGGAAAACCAATCGAGTAGGAAGGAGGTGAAGCACTCAGATAGCAGCCTGTGGAGTGCTAGTGTCTTGATTCCCGATACGGGGGTTATGTAATGGATGGAAGTTTATCGTCTTTTAATCTTTAAAATATATTTGACTCTATCACAGCGTACTAGATGGCACAAATTTGCACCACTTGCACCCCTGTCATGGCGCATGTACCCACTAATTTCCGCGGCTACTTGGCCGACACATATGCAGAGGCTATGAACGACGCCGTCTAAGCTTGCAAGGGTAGAGGGCCGGGCGCTTCGAAGGCTTTTGCCAAACCATTCCTGTTCCCCGCCGTCATGCTCGCGACTCTGTCCCACTCCCACTCCGACCCACCAGAGAACCGACAAAAGTCTCTTTCGCACAAAATGAGGGAGCGGATAGCACTACGGAACCAAGGGCAGTTCCAAGAACTTTGGGAAGCCGCCATCCCACTGTCTACTGACTCACTGATAGCCACAACAGCAAGCTACCAGCAACAGCTGAACATTGGACGGGCCGCAAGACTGGCCAAGGAGGGGACATATGGTAAGGCTGCCCAAGCTTTAGGTTTGCTAGTTGTCTTCCCACCAAACCTTGGCGTCGTCCATGCCCTGCTCGACAGACGTCCCCAGACACCACCGCAAAAATGGACGAGGGAATTTTCTCCAGGAGAAAACATGTTGTTCCGCAACTTTACTGGGGAACGGAACGTTGTTTTCTGTGAAGAAGACGTCCTTAGAGCTGTCAGAGGTTTTTAATCTGAATGCTGCGCCGGATGTCCTGGCCTTAGACCATCTCATCTAGTTGAACTTTTGCGAGCCGCATCCTCATTTTGACAGTCTATATTCTTTGCTACAATCACAAGGGTGGTAAACATCCTGTCGCAGGTAGAGCTCCCGCAGATCTGGCATCGTGGTAGCGGGCGCGCCCCCTACGCCGTTGACTAAAAAGGACATCACACACCCACCAATCGCTGTAGGCGAGACGCTACGCAGAATGGTAGGCAGCTGCCTCATGAAGCTGGCTACCTCGAAGGCAGCTGAATACCCTCAGCCCCTCCAGATGGGAAGAGCCACTCGAGCTGGAACCGAAACAGTTATGCATGGCGTTCGACAGGTTCAAAAGTTTGGAACGGTTTCCGGATACGGCATGCTGACGATAGACTTGAAAATGCGTTTAATCTGTGCGGTCATGCTGCTTTCTTGGAAGTTATTAGGCCCCTCCTCTCTGAATTACTTCCGTAGGTCTCATTCTTCTATGCTCTCGAGTCAGCATATCTGTGGATATGTCGCCGCACTATCAGAAGCATGCAAGGGACGCAATAAGACGACAACCTCGGCGGTCCCGTTTTCGACTTGCTTCTGCACCTCGTTATACTCAAGATCCAAGAAATCCTAAGTTCTCAAGACGAGGAGGATGAAAAAATGGGCCGCATTGTCCTCCAGCTCTAGTACCACGGCGACGGGTACATCATCCCGCTGCACAATCAGCTCCGTCGTGCAGTTGAAATCCTCTCGTCTCTTAACGCCACCACCAGGAGTTCGCATCTCTCTTTGCCAAAATGCAAAGTTTGCTGGCAGAAGGCCCCACCCGAATGCGTGCAGCGCCTCTATCCAAAGGTCTTCAAACAAGAATATAGTGAGAGCACGTTCGTTCTCAACGCTCCAGTCGACGCAGAGGCCCTCACTAAGAGAAATCTAGCTACCCAGGTTCAGTCCCTCGAACCGCTCCTTGCGGCTATGATCGACTTCGAGGTCATGCAAATAGCGCTCCAGTTGCTCCAGAATTGCTTTATAGAATGCAAAATCGGCTACCTCCTGCGCATAGTTCCGCGATTATCGACCGCCGAGGGCACCGCTTTCCTCGACGATATCGATATGGGTAAATCGGCGGGGGAAGAGATCCTGGGAACCAATTACCCTGAGAAGGAGGTGTTGCGAGCGACAAAAGTGCTACTGTGGTATTGTTGAACGAACAAAAGAGAGTGTATATAGAAGAGAGTTGAGGAAGCTACAAGCAAGTATAAAAGGGGCAGGGTGTGCCACCGACGCTCTGCGACTAGCGTAAGAAAAATTTTTCTTGGGTCTGAAGTTGACTCTCAACTTCCTACTACTCTGTACTTGGCTTGAAGTTGTCTGCCAACTTGCTTGACCTCTCAAGGAGGAAGCACTTTACTCAGCTTATATAGACTTTTCGGCTAATCCTAAAGTCTCAATCAAACATAGTAAATACCATAAAACGCATTCACGGGAATCGTGTGAACCAGAGAGACCATTAGGAGATATTCCCTCAAGGTAAATATCTAGGTGCCATACCCATGCCAGCCACCCATCGGCCAGGGGTGGGAATTGATGTGGCCATTATATAGACCTTTCAGAGTCACTCGTAGTATTACCCACAACCTAGAACTGTACTGACATCCACTATGACAGCGTGTCCTAAAATAAAATATCAACCGATGAATTTGCCACACTCACCCAAATTAAAAATATCTTGCAAATTCAAAAACTGTAAAAATATCTTCCCAGTTCCAATACTGTATACAATGATGGTCCTCATCTAGATTTTTTCGTGTGCGAACTTGCGCACATCACGTATGATGAAGCGCTGCGTCCGCACACTGGCAGGGGGAGTCCTTGACTCAGAGGTATTCCGTGAACTCCAACTTCCAGTGAAATCAATGGATGCGAAGCGGGCCCTAACTTGGGATCTGACTCACTTCCATTAAGAACATCGGTACAGCCGCCGTCCCCGCCTCTCGCTGGGCTACCATCAGGTTGTGCAGAGTTGTTCTGCCCACTCCTATCAGGAGCTTCGCAACGTAAAACGACACTTTGGACGCCCATTGGATTTGGTCACTCTCCTGCCTGCATTCAATGGTTCTCCCATTTAGTTCCTTTTGCCCGCGTACCACACCATCGCAAAAGAAACTCACCGACGCGATCCATGCACCAGTGCAGGAAAGTATTCTACCTGGGGACTAGTATCAGCCAGATTTGCTGATAGGCTGTCTGCAACCCAGTCAATTTGTACGGCTTCAAGTAAGCTTATCTGTTATAGTTTTTGAAGTCCCCGTGTTCTCCACTTGCATGGTATTGAGAAAAAAGGGGGGTGCCTTTATTGAGATGTATGGTTGCAATAAAAGATTCATATGTTTTATGCTTCGCAAAGGCGCCACATTAAGGAAGGTTGGGGGTTTAAACGGGTAGGCCCTCATGTGGGAGGGCGCCGGCGGGTTGACAAACGTGACCGTAAAGAAGTCCGTACCTCCATTGATCCCCATCGCCCGGACGTCTGGCCTCGTGCGATGGACCCCGTACCACGGTTCGACGGCGGTGTGGCGGGCCTTTTCCTGCAGGTCTTGTGGGAAGAGGACCACTTGACGGCCATGCCGCCTAGTTCTGTGACCACCATGCCTGCAATGGAGGAGATGATCCCCTAAACAGTCCAGGGTTTTGGGATAGTTTCGTCTGGTTACGGCACGTCAGAGGGGAACAGCGGACTCGGAAGAAGTATTTGAGGCACACCGCGAATTCACGGGAGTCAATACTGGTCTTGAGGCTGGAGGACGGGGTGCATTACACCCATTCCTTGACACCTGGGAGGGCCATAGAGACGCGTAATGCCTGCCTTCTTTGGTCCCCGAGGGGAATACTTTCCTGCAATGCTGCATTGATTGCGTCTGCTAGTTTCTTTTGCGATAGTGTGGTACGCGAGCAAAAGGAACTAAATGGGAGAACCATTGAATGCAGGCAGGAGAGTGACCAAATCCAATGGGCGTCCAAAGTGTCGTTTTACGTTGCGAAGCTCCTGATAGGAGTGGGCAGAACAACTCTGCACAACCTGATGGTAGCCCAGCGAGAGGCGGGGACGGCGGCTGTAGCGATGTTCTTGACGGAAGTGAGTCAGATCCCAAGTTAGGGCCCGCTTCGCATCCATTGATTTCACTGGAAGTTGGAGGTCACGGAATACCTCTGAGTCAAGGACTCCCCCTGCCAGTGTGCGGACGCAGCGCTTCATCATATCGTCGAGGAAAGCGGCAACCTCGGCGGTCGATAATCGCGGAACTACGCGCAGGAGGTAGCCGATTTTGCATTCTCCAAAGCAATTCTGGAGCAACTGGAGCGCTATTTGCATGACCTCGAAGTCGATGATAGCCTCAAGGAGCGGTTCGAGGGACTGAACCTGGGTAGCTAGATTTCTCTTAGTGAGGGCCTCTGCGTCGACTGGAGCGTTGAGAACGAATGTGCTCTCACTATATTCTTGTTTGAAGACCTTTGGATAGAGGCGCTGCACGCATTCGGGTGGGGCCTTCTGCCAGCAAACTTTGCATTTTGGCAAAGGAGATGCGAACCCCTGGTGGTGGCGCTAGGAGACGAGAGGATTTCAACTGCGTGACGGAGCTGATTGTGGAGCGGGATGATGTACCCGTCGCCATGGTACTAGAGTTGGAGGATTTATTCAACTCTTTATTCATCTTCCTCGTCTTGAGTACTTAGGAGTTCTTGGATCTTGAGTATAACGAGGTGCAGAAGCAAGTCGAAGAGGAGACCGCCTAGGTTGTCCCCTTTTTGCGTCCCTTGCATGCTTCTGATAGTGTGGCGACCAGTCCACAGATATGCTGGCTCGAGAGCATAGAAGTACGAGACCCACGGAAGTAATTACGGGAGGAGGGTCCTGATACCTTCCAAGAAAGAAGCACAACTGCACAGATTAAACGAATTTTTCAAGTCTACCGTCAGCAACCCGTATGCCGATTCCGTTCCAAACTTTTGAACCTGTCGAACGCCATGCACAACTGCGTCGGTTCCAGTAATACTGTATTATGGCAGTGCAATAATAATCGAATGAAGTGCGATATCAAATTCCAAGCAAATGAGCTCACTGATCATTACAGTAAGATCAAGTCTAAATTCGGTTCCTGGAGGGGTACAAAAAATGATTGGTACAGTACATTCCGTATGGTAACCCAAATTGAAAAGTAACAAAGCTCGATTGATCGCTGGTGCGATCAGAAAACACTTTACTCAGTTAGACATGACTGAACCTTTCATGGAGAACAAAAGTGGAACTCGTCAAGCCCACGTCAGCGGTTCAGAGATACATTGTGCTAGCAAGTTTGAGGGCGATCAATGTTTTTTCCACTGGGTCAATCGCCATCTGTTTTTGTGGAGAAGAACGAATACGAAGAACTTCCTCAAGATTGTAGAGCGACTGATCCGAAGACTTTACCGCAAGAGCACAGAAACGACCGTGGTCCAAGGCAAAGCACCTCGACATTGGAAAGTGCCATCAGTGAAAAAAGCTGCTGCTTCTTAAGAAATGAACGAAAGTTGGGCATGAAATTTGCCTACTTTCAGGCGGGAATGGAGGATATACTCACGGATATCGATCTTGGCATTGTGGAGGTTCACGAGCACATTATGTGTCTTGAGAGGCAATTTATAGACTCATGGAAGGACAATGAGAAACCCATGCAATGTGATGAAGTTCATCTTACATCAGAGCGAGGTCTTGAAAAAGAGGACTGGCAATTACAGAAGAATTCCGATTCACTTCGACCAGTTTCTACCGAGAAAGACGAATTTGAAAGCCTCTCTCAAGCTTGTGTAGCCACTGCTCCGAAGCCTTTACCGCAAGAGCACGGAGAGGACCGTGACGTAATGCAATGCTCCTCAAGTTTGGACTATACTACGAGAGACACAAACAGCTGCTTCTCAACATCTAAGGTCACTCTGGGCACGAAATTCCTTTACTTTCAAGAAGGCTTGGAGGACATATTCAAGGATATGGAGCTTAACAATGAAGAGGTTCACGAGCACACTAAGAGTGTGCAGAGGCTCTTTGTACACTCATGGCAAGATACTAAGCGACCTCTACAATCTGACGAAGTTCATCTTTCATCTGAGCGGGAGCTCGAAAAAGAGAACCTGCAATTGCAGGATAGGTCTGATTCATTGTGGCAAAGTGGGAAGAAGCATCTGGGACCCGAAAATCTTCCCCAAATGGAATACAGTGTTGGAAACGAATGCTTGCTATTTCATGAGGACGAGATGGAGAAAATGATGAGCGAAGAATGTCTTGCAGAGATGTTCTACCACAGGCGGCGCAATACTAGATCTATTGATTGGAATTTTGATACAGAGTGGATTTGAGTTTCGACTTGCCATCCGTCTGCGTGGTCAACTAGAGGGGGGGAAATAGACGAAAGCATGTCGTGAGAGGCAGAATCAGGCTATTGGAACGAGAAATTGATTGTGCACTGTCCAGTATCACAGTATCGAGTTGAAGAAACCGCACTAGCAGGCAACGCGTGAGGTTCCGAAAGTTTCAGATGAATTCATTGTTTTTGAATAAAGAGTAAAATGCGAGGATAGAAAAGGAAGGCCCATGCTACTGTGGCCCTCGTATGTCTTCAATCGAATATATCATAGGCCCTCAAAAAGCGTTTGAGTTTTCAACTGCGGGACAAGATTATAGTTTATGCTGTATTGTCAATGGGCGCAAATTACAGTACTAAATCCGGAAATAATTTGTGCGACACAACGAGCTTTAACTGTAAATCAAACGCTCGAATCAGATCTGAAGAAGGCCGCTAGCTGAGGAACGTTACTTCAATGAGTATTTAGATTGTGGAACCACATCAGTACGGGTAGCTCAGAACCGGGGTCAGATTCAAAGCTCTAGATAGCAGTAGAGCCATTGATCTCCTCAAAATCATCTTCGCGAGTATCAGGCTAAATGTGCGATGCCAGCTGTCTGCAGTGGCCGAAGTGGAAACTTACCCTGAGGCGAAAATGGCATCCACCAAATGGGATTCTTCTTGCCACCCTCTAGACAGGTGGTTACTTTTGGTTGGTGGAAATGCTTTGCTATTTGTACTGGGGGAACACGGGGGTTCGTTTACTATAGTAGATAGGATGGCTGCAACCCAGTCAACTTAAATGATATTTGCACTGTAAATCCTACCACACGATTTGAAGACAGAGGAAATTTTGGGTTATTTAATGTATGGAAATTGTGATCGGTTGTAGCCACGCTGTTGGAGGTGCGTTGCGCGGGACAAATCGTCACTGGGTAACAATAAATAACTTTCTTACAGGGCCGGGTCAATACCAGAGAACAAGCATGGCGCTTTAGACCTAACGGCCGCGGCAGAAGACAGGAGGGGAAATTTTTGGGTTATTTTAATGCATGGAAGATGTGGTCAGAAGACAAGTGTATAGAACCCCCAGAGCTCGTGCCATTTGCAGTAAACAAACCCATTTACACCCCGTGTAAAGCCACGACCCTCAAGGCCTCTTTCCTTCTTTTATGCCCGCTGCCCTAAGTACTCCGTAGACACGAGGCCGATAACCTGCATATGTATCTTTACACATGTCACAGTTGCTGGTCAAAGATCCCAGTGCATCTCCGGTTCTAGATGCATGACCAGTTTCAGACAATCCACCTCCGTGCATTACGAGAATAGCACAGAAAGCCTTGGAACAACAGCCGACACTGGAAAAAGTAGCTCCACTCCATGAGCAGACTTTACCCAGTCCCGAAGAAATATTCACAACTTACATTCCAATGCTGTCACACATACCCAGACGCTTCCGATCCGTCCTAAGTGAATCGCTGGCAATTGCCATGCGCGAAGTATCGCGGGCGTGTGTACAAGAGCACACCGACGCCGCAGTGAAGTGCTCAAAAGTGTTCTTCTTTCTTTCGGTGATGCTCTCCAGCACGTCAGCTCCCTCAAGAAATCCTGGTTCAAATGAGGCCCAATCCAGCAGCGACAAAATGAGGGAACGGCTCGAACTATGGAACGCAGGGCAATTCCAAACGCTGTGACAAAAAGCTCTTGAACTTGCAACCTTCAGAGCTAATACGACCCCAAAGCCCCGAGACCAGAAACAGGCCAACCTCCGCCGGGCCATGAGACTCACCAGAGAAGGTGCCTATGGCAAAGCGGCACAGGCCCTAGGTTCATTAGGTGTCCTTCCGACAAAGAAAACCCTGTGTCCGACGCCCTTCGCGCAGAGCATCCCCAAGCTCCAGGAGACGATGAGGAACACTTCGTACCCTCCATAGACCCCACAAAAATCACACCGATCACGAAGGACGAAGTACTGCGAGCTGTTCGTTCTTTCAACCCGGGTTCAGCCCCTGGCGGACCTGGCCTTCGCCCCTGTCACGTTGAAGAGATATTAAGGGCCCCTACATCTTCCTCCCAGGGGGCATTCCTGGATTCCCTCACAGAAATCGTGAGCGTATTGGTCTCTGGGAAAGCTCTCGTAACGCTCGCGTCCTGGGTTGCTGGCGCCACACTGGCGCCACTCGCCAAGAAAGACTTGACCCCGCGCCCCATTGCTGTAGGGGAAACTTTAAGAAGACTGTTGAGCAGCTGCCTCGCAACTCGAGTCAATGACAAAGCAGCACGCTACTTTTCAGCCACTGCAAGTCTGTATTGCCACAAAACCAGGAACTGACACCGCGGTTCATAGAGTTCGTCGCTTTGTGAACAAATTCGGCACTAGTTCCGACTATGCTCTTCTATCGGAGGTCCTAAGGAAAGCCTTCAACCTCTGCAGCGGTGCAGTCTTTTTCAAGGCCGTCAAGATTCTTTTTTCGCAGTTGCTATTCTGGATGTTGTACTACTACAACAACGATCCAGCGTTCCTATGGACTGAATTCGAGACGATACGGAGTGTCGTGGGAACTCTGCAAGGAGACCAGCTCAGCGGCTTGCTTTTTGCCCTAGTCCTCCATCCTTTCGCTATAAAAATTGTACTGTTGTTATCTTCATTCCCCGAAGAGGCCAAATACTGGAAACTTTGCTTTCGGAACTTTGTGGTACCGTGATGATGCTTATATTACAGCCAAACACACCGCACTACTCAAGGCAATCAAGGTTTTGTCCTCCCCGGAAGCCGAAAGTCTTGGGCTTCATCTCGCCATCTTGAAATACAAGATCTGGTGCCTCACAGCCCCCGTCGCATCAGTCCAAGCAGCCTGCCCCCCCGACATGTTGCAGAAATACTGCGAAGGGGATTTCATCTTTAACGCTCCAGTAGGTTCTAAGGCGTCCATGGAAAAGTATATCCTGGACCATGTCCACAACCTCGAACCTCTTATCAATGCCATCATGGAGCTAGAAGACTCGCAAGTTTTGTTCCAATTACTCCGAAACTGTTTTCGGGTCTGCAAGTTGGGGTAACTTCTTTGAGTCGTTCCGCCTTCCTGTACAAGGAAAGGGACCGAGTATTTTGACGGCCTACTCGAAAACAGTGTCCGAAAGTTGGGAAATGGATCGCTCGATAGTAAGTACCATATTTAAGGAACTACAACTGCCCATCAAGCGGATTCAGGACCATAAGCCGGCTTTGGGAATTGGCTTGACGTCAGCGAAAGACGTCGACGCTGCTCATTCCTTGCGTCCAGTGCCGCCTCGAACAAGATGTGCTCCAAATTCTTACCGGCTTCCATAAAGACCTGTCCCAATACGATAACGCCCTCGAAGCTTTTGACATATGCAATGCGTCCTGTCGATCTTCGGATAGACTTCCGTTTAGCAACTTCAGCTCAAACAACCCACCACCAAAGAAGAAGCTTATGGACGCAGTCCACGCAGCGGCGCAAGAAGAGTTACCGCCTGGAAATGCCCGTACCCGTGCTTTCCGCGCCTCCATGCCACTACCTGGAGCTAAGGGATGGGTCCTCTGTGCGCCTTGCGCGGGGTTGAGGACACACGTCAGTAGCAGGGGTTTCTCGGTGCGGCTGCAGTACTTCTGCCAAACTCCGTTTTCCGCCCCCGACACTCCTTGTCCGAAGCCTGGGTGCCCTGGGACATTAGACATTCATGGGGACCACTTGCTGCACTGTCATTATGGATGCCAGCGCAACAATCGCCGCAACAACCAGGTTGCTTTGCTAGGCAATGATCTTGGACCGGCAGCTCGGCTCCCGTTCATCGAGCTGCGTGTGCATCTTCAACACCGGACAAGACCGGACATCAGAGCCATGGGTGCCGCAAGTGCAACTGACTATTTCGACATAACAATCGTCAATACACTCGCTCCCTCCCATTCCAGAGTCTGGATTTTCAACCCGATGACCACTCTCAATGCAGCTAGTGTGGAAAGCGGCGGAAATACTAAGGCTTTATTGCGGAATTACCGGAAACAGTCGATGTCCATGGCGATCATCTCATGCACTGCTTGCATGGAGCCCACAGGATCAATAGACATGATCCCCAAGTAAACCTTCTCGCAAAAGACCTCGCAAGAGCTACTCGTCATCCTGTCGTAGAGCCACGCCGTGGTCTCCACCGCACGAGACCTGACATCCAGGCAATGGGAAGCAGCGGAGGGACCTACTTTTTTGATGTTACCTTCGTGAATCCCCTCACTCTCTCCAACAGGAGAGTGAGGGCCTTCAACCCGATGTCCTCTCTGAATGCGGCGCGAAATGCACAGCAGAGAAGATATCAATCTTTTATCGCGACCTCCACCAGAGATAGGCTCCTGCCTGTGTCAATCTCTACTCTTGGAGGGTGGCCCCGGGTGCATGTGCAGTGCTAAATGACTTGGCAGGGAACGTGGCCATGAGGGCATTGGAGACGTACGGAAAGATTCAGGGGGTTTTGATGCAAAGGCATGCTGCAGCAGCCGTCATGTCCAATGCAGTCTGCTTGATGGCTGGCCTGAAGGTAGCTTTTTAGGGAGCGTAGTTCCTTCCCCATTACTGTGTCGGTATATCCTTTTTGAGTCGATTGTGGTTGTCTGGAAAACCATAGGATAGATCGGATCCATCTTCCAAGAGTAAAACACCCAAACCTTTCCTCGGAGAGAAGCAGGCTGGTTCCTGTTCCAGTCTCTACTCTTGGCGGATGGCATCCAGAGGCGTTTTCAGTGGCCACGGAGCTTGCGAGAACCGTTGACAGCCCCGCAATGGAACGGGTTTCGAAGGTTCAAAGTTTTTTCTACAGCAACACTCGGCGTCCGCAGTAACTTCTAACGCTGCTTGTCTGCTGGATGGCATCCTATCGACTTTCCGATAGACTGTTGCTGGTGCTAGCATTCGAAAGCAGTGATTTGTACATTGCTTCGGCCATCGGTATATGTATTTAATATGACATTCAGATTTACAACACTAAATAGGTTCCAGCCAATCCAAACATCTTAAAAAAGAAAACCTCGTTTTCCCCATTTACACCCTCTCGACAAGATTTCTGTCAGTACATTTTGAACTAATTCTCTACTGCAAAAGAAAATGGCCTAGACGGTCCATGTCGCAGTTTATGAGGAGCAATCGTAAGGCAACCCCTTCTCGCTAACGCAACGTTTTTAGAGGAGATAGGGGGAAATGGGATTTTTTACCGAAAGACGTATGTGGGATGAGCTCCCGAGCTGAGTAGACTTTTTCAACAAGAATTTCCATGCAAAAGAAAGGAGCTGCCATCTACCACTACTGCCTGCCCATCCACTATCTTTCCAGAAAAATGAAGTTTGAACACCGTAGGGGCAACCCAGTGGCTACCTCCGTGTTCGTAATAATCTCTTCCGCGAGCCCAGTTGACGCCTGCCGAGAGACGCCTTCAGGTTGAATACGATAGCGGACGCTTCTGCAGAAGATAGGACGGCTCCTCAACGATTGGTAATGTGCATGATGGTTTTTGTACGCACGGGGGGCTGATCGCAGGCCTGCAGGTTTTGGGGCTTGGAGCGAATGGGGAGGACAAGTCAAACAACGTAGACAAGGACCAGACAAATTCCACCGAAAATACCCTGCAGAGCAAGGCAACCACGGCCAGAAAAACAGCCCCCTTTGCCCTTGGTTAAGAACCTTACAGAAGCATGCGCCGGAGACATGCTATAATGCGGATGGTGACCTTTGTGAAACCATGCAGCGGGGCTTTACAGCGCAGTTCGAAAAGCAACGCCCTCCTTGTGCGCCATTCCTTGGTCGTCCAATATGCTCCGGGGCGAGAGGTGGCGGTACTGACGCCAACGGTATCGACGAGATCGGGGCAGCGAGAACGCAGCGGTCGTGGATAGATCGGATGTATATTCCAAGAGTAAAATACCCAAACCTTTCCTCCGTCGTGGTACTTATATCGGCAAGGAAAACGGCCTAGATGGGTTGAAGTCACCGCGCCCTCACCCGACGACATGCCGCACGGGTAGGATGCCGAAAATGGCAAAAAATGATTAAGCTTCGCAGAGTTCGTGCTGAGTTCAGATATCGGTGAATCGGGAACACTGGGAGTTCATTTACAGTTCTCCGCCCATTACTGTGTGTCGGCACACCTTTTTTGGGTCGATTGTGGTTGTCCGGAAAACTTTAGGATATATCGAATATGACTTCTAACAGCCACCGAGCTTCAGGGCTTAGTTACCCGCTTTTCTTCTTTCCTTCATGGGATGTAGGCCGGCCAGGTCAATAGAGGGTCATGAGCACACTATATGCTTTGGTAGGAAATTATAGACTCATGGAAGTATAACGAGAAACCCATGCAGTAGAGTGTTTACGAACGCACTTTTCTCTAAGTTTAGTTGCGGATTTCAGTAATGCAAAGGGGGGAATTTTGGGTTATTTTAATGCATGGAAGATGTGGTCGGTAATGCAAAGTGCCACGTTGAAAAGGTTGGGGATATTTGCTGAGATCTTGTGACTATTACTACTGAAACATGGCTCCATAGTGAAATCCATTTCAGTAAATCCCGAAGTACCTTTCAGGCCACGACGCACGCCTTCCTTCCCCACCCCTCCTCACTCCTTCGAAATGGCCGAGGTTCCGCGAGACAAATCTCCCGCTCCAGACTTCACACCGGGTGAGGCTGCTGCCGCTCTAGTCTCACTCCCATCTTCCCATCGCGATGCCACCTCCGACACCGTATCGCCTGCAAGCGGCCCCACAAATCCGACTGCCTCGAGGCTCAGTTGCCGCCCGACGATCACGCCCGCAGACGACCTCATCATCGTCCGAGAGGTCGCTGCAGCTTAGGCGCACGTCGCTCCATCTCTTCGCAGGGTAATTTTCCACAACCTATTTCTGAAATCTTGCTGCGTAATTCCTAAACTCTGATGAATTTCACCTTCCATCGGAGCGAGGGCCTGAAAAAGCGGACTTGCAATTGCAGAAGAATTCTGACTCATTTCAACCAGTTTGCATCGAGAAGTACGAACTTGAAAGCCTTTCTCAAGATTGTGGAGCCACTTTTCTGAAGCCTTTACCGCAACATAGTAACTTTGGTAAAGTTACAGATGTGAGCTTTTGGTCCGGCTAGTGCATAGTTCATTTTTCGTTTTTATTTTTTTGGAAGGGAATTTGTTACTCAACAGGTTTTAAGTACCACTTTTATTTTTTCGCCGTCGTCTTCAGTCTGTTGGATAACTCTGGAAGGAAAAAATTGAAAACAATTGGCCGAAAATTACTTTAAATGCTTTCTTAACTGCTATTATCTGGTTAAGTAACATTTCGAAAATAGGACTTGCACGATGAGAATTAGCTCGTTGTTTTCTGAAAGTAAGTGCGATTAATAGCAGATTCTGTTTAAAATATTTTGAACTCCCCATGTACCGCTTAATTCAGTGTACTAGCTAACGTTTTATTGAATTTCGAGGTTAATACTTGGAATTCTTTTTAAAACCTCCATGTCACTCGGGTAATCTCACTGTAGAACAATAAAGACTAATTTCTACTTATCAAGGTTTTACAAAAGGAAATCGTTTGCTCCTCCTTTCATTTTTACTATAATCTGTGCAGCTTAGGTTTCTGAATTTGTTAATTTTTCAAAAAAAGTATCTTTGCTTTTCTTTAAAGTAGTATTATTTTCTATAAAATAACTCAAAGATGCCTTTTGAATGAGAAACCAACAAATTTTGAAGTCCAATAAACATTTTACGTAACGGCTCTCAATTTTTAAAAGTCTTGAAAGGTATATATAAACTTTTATTTTTCTTTACATCTTTCACTAAATACACTTCGCAGTGCATTTCTATTAATTTTGGAATAATGGGTATAATATTTATTTAGAGGAAGTGACATGGGATTACATCCTTTCTACTTTTGGTGATTCTTCAAATGTGGCGTCTCGTAGATATGCGAAGAGATTTTACTAGAATCTATAATGTCTGCAATAAAGCTTGAACGTTTTTGAACAAAAGCCAAGACGCTTACCCTTTTAGGGGAGGTATTGTTTCTTTCTTCGTTTGATAACGATAACGACTTTTTTGCATTTTATTGATTCTCAATGACTGATGTTGATAAAAGAATGCTTGGCAACTGGAACATCTTCAAATATTATGTCGCGGCTGAGGAGAAAAACACCAATTCAATACTGATCCCGGCTGAAGTTATAGTAGGAACTGATCGGAGTACGTCTGTGTATGACTTTGAGGCCGAAGAGACACCCTCATCAGAAATTGGATGATCCTATTGGAAGTGCAGTTAGCGGTGGAGTAGTGTACGGAAAACTGAAAGACTATTGCGAGGGAGTCAGTACTCGTGTTCGAACATTGTGAAAATGCGAAAGTAGTGCTAGCGTTTATTCCGTAGAAATATCTAAAACTACAGAAAAAAATTGGATTTTTTCTGAAAGGCAAATTTGACGTAAGATAGGGTGAAATTCAACTAGGATTTATAATAGTATATGCCAGGGCTGCTCAAATTTTATTTCTAACTGCCTTATTTTTTTTTATTTGGTCACTTATGATCTGAATTTGATCTGGGTTTTGAGAAAGCCCTCTTGGAAACATGTCATACACTATGAGGAAGCAGGAACGCAATAGCCATTTTTCCTTCAGCATGACCAGTGAATAATCATGATACAAAGAAAATGTCATTTTTAAATCCTGATATTTTTGGAGCCAAGATAATAGATGTTCATTATGGTATGATATGATGCGGTTAGTTTATTGCGGTTAGTTTTATTGGTAAAGGGCCTTTAAAGAGAGATGGAAGAGTAAATGATTTGCACGTTGATATCGGGAGGGAATTGAGTTGTTACCCCGAGCACAACCAGATTTAGATAATGTCTACTCGCTGGTGCTTTCGATATATACGGATCCTCTGGTCCATGGAGAAAGATCGATAGAATAGATTATTTGAATACATTCCCTCGCTGAGACAAACTATCCATATTGCCGAACATCATAGCCTTCTGTTCTTCCACTACGCATTGGTTCAGCAACGAACTGCAATCGCTAACACTCACCGGGATTTAAGTCGCAATTCTCCACAATATTGTACTCTTGGCATTTTAGAAGTGATCCAACGGGTTATTGGGTCGCCTTACAGCTAATTGGTCGATTTCTCTGAGTCCTATGAACTTGAATTCGCTCATGTAGCAAGATGTGCAATACAAATAATGGAGCCTGTGCGTCAACTACAACGTAGGTGAGAGCTTAATCAATAAGCACGGCTTGGAGGTGAAAATGAAAACGGCGGGTTGTTGAAGCGGAATAGTCCTTATATGGATTACAAATCGAAGGCTCGGCTGGCGACCGATCTATGGATTATTGAGCGAAGTCTCGGCTGGCGACCGATCTACTCACCTCGTCGATGTGATGCGACCTTCTGAGCGTGTATGCAAGTACTTCGAGAGCCTGTTCCTGAAATGTTCCAGTAGGATCGCTAGCGCCCTTACCCAAAGCAGCAAAAACACCTACATCCTCTGTAATTAAAGTAACTTTTTTCATACATCGCTGCAGAGTCATTACCAGTTGAATTTTGGTGCAAATATATTTATTGGTCATACTTCTTCAATTTTTTGGAAACATTTGACCCGCAACTTCTTTAACCGTATAATAACCCGTCGCCTCATGCACGGTATTACCCGCGATATTTAGTTTCCCTGTGCCCCCGAAAACGGGGGAAATCTCGGTGCCCTACTGTTTGATGGAACAGGGAGCCCCTGCTAGAGAGTCTGTGATTACTTTCTTTCATCACACCAAAATTAAAACATGCCCTTTATTAAGCATATACAATTTTTGTGAACTCTGTGGCGTAAAAAGTCCAAATCCACAGAACAGTTCGTTCCCGTTTATCGGTAAGTGTTATATTTACAAGCCATATTACTTGATGATAAAAAACTCCTTCCCACAACATTTTCTTCTTTAATGCCCGCTATAAGTAAGTTCTTTATACTCAGTGTTCCATTCATTAGAATAATATTGAAATTAATACATTTTGAGATGTACTACAGAACTCGATTTCAGGTATTTCCTTTAAATTTTTCAACTACTCTTCAGCTGACAGCCCTCACGTCTCGTATTACTCTTTTATTACGCAAATAGGCTGAAGCGATAGTATCTAATCTCTCGAAATACCTCATCACATCGAACTTCTTTCAGATTGTGAAATGATACTCTCATTTCAACAAGAGATGCATGCCAATATTTCTGGAGAGATGCAAACGTCAGCATATAGTGTTACATCAGACACGCCGGCATCCTTCTTACATCTTACACTAATTCCGTTGTCTTTATAGAGAATACTACAGCAGCTCACGACGTTCCGCCATGCCTGTTTTCTGTAAATATCTCGATCCAAACTATCAGTTCAGGGAAATCTCTGCGCTGTTTGTCACTTCAGGTGATTTTTTGAGCCAAATGTAGTGCTTTTTTCGGTGACGATGAATGTCGGAGCAGTGTAAGACTTAGGGGTTTTTAAGTATTTCTTGGAATGGTTTCCATGCCAAGAACATTTATTTCTTTCAAAAAATGATAAATAAGTGGAGGGATCAGCGATATAACTGCACAGATTTGATATGTCACTTTTTATTGCTTGCAAATGTCAGCTTTGGTGTTTGGGAAACTTCATGTGCAAGATTACATTCAAAAATCGTACATTTTGAATTGAAAATGTTTGGGGATTCAGTATGTCCAATCGGTCCAAGTAATCTGTAAATGGATCATTTGCTTACGTGTGGTCGCTTTTTTTGTGTCATATATCCTGAACCTCTCATTTGAGAAGCAAGGCAACTAACCCCATGCGTTCTTTGAAACTGTGTATTTTTTACTAAAAATTCCAAATGGTGTTTGAAAGAAAAGCTACCTTGAGAGTACAGAGCAATTTGTGAATCATGCACTCACGTATGTCGCTAATCCTCCAGATAGGCTTGACTTTTTGGCCTAATTCGAATAAATTTTTTTTGATCTTGTATATGTCTAAGGTGCTTGAAGGGTACGTCTAATTGTACAACAATTGATACATATATTGCAAAAACTCTCCTTAAACTTGTTTTCGAGACGAAGCTCTTTTCCCTCTCTTTGGGTTCGAGTAGTATGAATTATAGCAGTATACATCAACTCAGAACATTCATCACATTTCCGCGATATATATTATTCTCAAGCTAAGCAATTTTCAGCGGAAAATAATGCTCCTTGAGTGCTTCGAACGATTAATGGCGCTCAGTGCAGAGCTCGAGCTTTTTGATGCTACTTTTTTTCTTCTTTTCAGTTATATTCAAAGATCTTATGAGGGCTCCATATGATCTCATCAATTTTGCTGTAAACTAGGTACTGTACTCGATCGATAACGTAGGTGCCCTTTTGACTGCACAATTAAAGATTCAGTAAGGTATTTCAGATTACTTGGATACAAACTCCTTTCAATTGAGGCTGATTTCTTTATGGGCTTTAGCGGCGAATTCAGAAGAAGTGTTTTTTCATTCAAGCATGCGAATAAGCATTTGCAAAAAACGTCCCCGTAGAAATTTATCAGAAGCTCGATAGTGTCCTCGAAAGGTCCGATACCCTTCCAACTAACTTAAGATTGTAGTCCCTCGGTAGATGCGATCAGGTGCATGAACATGTAAATTAGCATACCTGTATCATTAAATAGGACGCGGAACTGAATTGACTGTTCATCGAGAAAAAATGAGATGAGATTCAAGCCACAAGCAGGAAAATCTCCCGGAAAGAAATTCCATTCCAAAGTGTTTCAACTTGGGAACACGGTCGCGCTGAGCTTTGAAAATACGACAGGGAACAAGGAAACCCTCTATGTGGTAGCACCTGCAGTTTTTTAACCGCAGTCTAGTTGACCAGCGCAATACCTGGCGAGAAGGGGACCATGAGAGGTCAGATGCGATGCAGAAGGGGTGAAAAACTTAAGATAAGGTTTGAATCATTATGCATATCAAAACAAAGACTATGGCCGCCAAATAATGAGTTCCATCGTTTCTATGACTTCGTAGACTCTTGCTGCTGGGATTAGCCATTTTATTCAAAAAATTTTTAATCTAATGGTGCGCCGGAATCTCTTACAAATATTGAAAGCGGATGACTAAATATGATTGAAGTATCATTTCCTAGTACATGAAGCGCCTTTATAAAGTATAATAGCCATATTTCTCAGCAAAAGAACAGATAAAAATATCATTTGCTCACTAAAAAGATTCTGTTCAGCTCTTCAGTCTACATGTTATGCGGAAATAAGTTTTATAAGAAATTTGTGAGCAAAACGGCAGACAATGCAGGCCGACTTCATAGGAGATTTGAAAACGGGTAGTACAGGCATTATTTTATTGCACCGAAACTGATTACCAGTATTGAATTGGATAGTCAGTTAGTACGAATTTGTCAAACGTAAAAATGTAGAATAATAAAAGTCGAAAATGAAAGTTGAAAAGAACTCGTATTTCGTTTACGAAATGGGGAAAAACTTGAACAAAACAGGTTTCCAAGTGTAACGCATCGTACTACTAAGTCTATCTTATTTATTTTGCTTTGTGTTCGGATCGAGGAAGTAGGTTCCTAGTATTGCCGCACCGAAGATATATTTTTAATTTATTCGGTTCTCAATTCGATATAGAGAGAACAATGTACGTTCCAATGCGTATTTGAGACTTAAGGGTTTCAAATAAACAACGGAAGTCAAAAATATATGCAGCAAAAAGCTCGATTCTCACTCGAAAAATGATGAAAACTTGAACCCGAGGTCCAATGCATCTTATTATTAAGTTTATACATTGTTTTCCTTTGTTGTAGATCTTGTAATCGATAGGTTTCTAATATTGACACATTGAAGATATTTATTCAAGTTTGGTTTTCGGTGATTTGAAGTGGAGAGAACATTAAACGGGTTCATGTATGCCACGGTTGACATAGGTGACATTGTACGGGGATGAAATATTAAGTACTGATTGACAAATAACAGTGATATGTTTCCGCCTTGTTGTACGGGGGGTTAAGTTGTCTGTGTTTAATTCTCAGTACTATGGACCATTCGGCATGAAAAGGGAAGAAACGATTTTTCTAAGCCAGCATACTTTCATTTCTTCCAGAAGAATTGCTCGCATCATGCCCGAATGCTTCAGCGAAACACTAAACTCTCCCCTTGATCTGACGAAGGAACCACACCAAGAGTGGGAGAACCACGCCAACTTTGGGGAGATTTTCTCTTCTTGAAAATATTTCCTGGGCATGAGAATGAGCTTACCTCTGGTAAGGTGGTGAAATGTCCTTCTAGTTCGATCTTTTGAACCTTTTCACAACTTGAATGCAACTAGTTTTGGGCGTAATGATGAAGGTCAGTTAAAATCTTTCACAGGTTCTGTATATTTAGCGAGCGTTCCAAATCTACCTACTCGGTTCTGATATGATTGACAATAAATAAACGTAGGAATATTTAGATCGTCGAGGCAAGAGCGGTGGAAGAAAATGCGATTCTATGGGCAATGCTACCTCGAAATAGCTTTGTTGCATTATTGAGACGGTTTGAGCCCTTTTGTTCGCAGTTGGACATTTTCATTCCGAAATTGCCTAGTACCGTTATAGATCAGCCCACGATAGATGCAGAAACGAATCTTTCAGTGCGTCGGCTGCTTGAAGGCTTTAAATTGATCAAACGTAGAATCACTTACAGTTTGACTGACTGCCACAACCACTTATTACATAGCTTAGATCAGTGAATTTTGACCTCATCTCGATAAAACCGTGCGGTAAGAGGTTAGTCTATATTTTTCCAGGAATAGAATTGCCGAACGGCCAACAAGCCACTCCACCTAAGACAGCAGTTGAGATGCAGTGGATGCTTGCTTGCTCGGACGAGGATGCGCCCAAGGTGATCACCTTCGAAATAGCAACTTTTGCATTCCTTCTATATGGTTCGTGCTATAAGGGCCACTAGCACCACTTTGACAGATAGTAAGCAGTCTGTAGTCCTTAGTACCGACTCTAGTTTTACACTATGGAGGAGATATTAATAATTATGAGATTCTCCGTTATGATGACTACATTCTCATAGCAGTGAAATCTGAAAACGGTTTGACTCATTTCGTACATCAACAAAGTACTCATGTCGAGCTACGTGCTGGGAAAAGGAACCGAAAGCTTCTGCGAATGAACATTAAGAGGGATTTGTCCGATATAGTATTCAAAGCTCACAATGAACCTTTGATAGACCAACAGGCCATATATTTAAATATTAAAGCACCCCAAATTCGCCCCCTTTGATAGATGATGCTCTTGAATATTTTGGAACGGAACAGTGTGCCTCGGTTTTACTTCACAAAAATGGCCCTGACTAACTGGACATGCTTGGTGTGTGGATCAACAATGAAAATCAATAACGTTAATTATGTAACCAATATCTTGCTTGGTTAATCGGAAAACACATTCGCCCGGAAATTGCACTCACCGTCGAATATCTGTTTCTTTTCTATGAAAAGTTCTGAATGCCAAACTGGATTGGTATTGAACGTATATTGAGATATTTGAAAGGTAACTATGTAAGTGGCAGTAGTGTATCGCAGACCGATATTACACTTACTGGTAACAACTACGATTTTGCCGCGAACGGAGTGGATTGCAAATCAAGAAATTCTTTTTCTGTTTGTGCTTTCAGGTACTTGAGTCTCTTGGTGATCGAGGGAACAGTTTGATATTGCATAGTCCACTTTGTGTTGAGAGTATAGTCCAGCTTCCTATGCTATGAGAGAATCTTTGTTGCTGAGTCAACTCTTTGACGTTCTTGATGTGAAGATGGAGTCAGCGAATGTCATCTTTGGGGAAACTAGAGGGGTACTAGTCCTACCACGTGATCAAATATGCAACCGAAGGACCAAGTACATATATATATGTTTGAAACTATTTTACGTTACCATGTTCAAAAGAACAACGTGGCGTTCAAGTTTCTAGCATTTTCTTCCATGATTGCTGACGTCATTACTTCCAAGTTATTTGGAAAACACGATTGCAAGAAAATTGGGCAGAAGAAAGACACTGTCGTGTAGATTGACAGAGTGTGTTGTCGAGAACCATCAGCCCTACCATTATGAAGATTACAAATTCTGTGCTTTCCATCATTATGAAAATGTTTTTGCTCTACAATGTATGCTAGTTGAACTTTGTTGAGGTAGGTTACATGAACTGATAATTCTCTATATAAGCCGCCGATAGTATGCAAGAAAAAGTAAAATGGGTACCCGAGTCTCGACCAGTTTAAGAGACTTAAGTTTCTGTACAATTTATGGATTCACCTAAGTAGTCTTGATTGAAACCTAGATTCTTCATGACGGCACTTTACCTGTATCACAACCTAAGGGCTTATTTTAGAAAATGATCTCCGCGCCAAGGCTTGAAGTCTGGATTAGCGACGCATAAATCTGCCTAGAGCCATGATGTAAGGGATCTATCGCACCACGGAGGGGAGCTGTGCGCACCAAAATCTTCATGAAATTTTTTCTTGACCGCGATTGAAAGACAAGTTCTTGCAGTCGAACAGTTATCTACTGGTCCAAAATTCGCAGGACAACTAAGCGGAGGTATCTCTGGCCACTTGGGGACACTTGTATCTTACTATCTTTCTCTTGGCGTCTCCCTTACCGAAAGTTTAGAATCTAATGGGCAACTCTCGCGATACCACGGGCCAACGAACCACTTACAAAGTCAGAGACTTAATGTTGGCCTTTTTAGGAGCGTCGTTCCTACCCCATATCTGTGTCGGCACACATTTTTGAGTCGTTTGTGGCTGTCTGGAAATCTTTAGGATAGATCGAATATATCTTCCAGGTAGTAAAAACAACCAACACTTTCCCTTAATGCCTGAACTGATCGACTCCTACCATTCGTCCACATTATCCCTGCCCAGCCCCTGTTTCAGATTCAAAGTTTTCGGGTCGGAGAAACCATATATCTCAACAGCCGAGATCGCTGCCAACCAAAGTCCGAGAAATTGATATTCTGGCGCTTGAAGTTCACTCTGCAGTGGCGCAATTTCCCAACTTCATTTGCACTGAAGGCGAAATTGTTTGCTGTCCTCTATCTCTCAGTAGTCCTGTCAAGCTCCCTTTTTCCTTTTGATCACGGATAATAGTTTTAGTCTATCCTGTTGGTCGCTCTCCTTTACCAACGCCACTTGGATTCGACTACCCCCTTCCTGTGTTAAAAAGGGTGAGAGTTTCCTCTTCCAGTTACAAACCACGTGTTGGGAATATGTTTTCGACAAATGCAACGTCTATCTCAATTAATATGGTCTGTCGAGAAAGTACCTACAGGTAGCACTGACTGTCCTCGTAGCTGCCCACCACAATACAGATCTCAGATTTAGAATCAGACTTCCTCCGTAATCAATGTTGCATGTGACACTATTTGAGGCATCTTAATAACATTAGACACTCAACTTGTAGGCTTTCCCTGTCGTAAACTTATGAGAGGACTTTTGGCTCGGGAAGTGTGGCCATAATCTTTTCATAAGACTTCTCTTTCTGGTTCGTTGTTTGTGCTGTTGATAAGACTTTTTTGTGTTACGGACTTGGTACGATGGTACTCAATTTTTTTGAACGTACAGAAGACCCCCGCCTAAAACTACATTGGGGGTCATACATGCTCTAAAATAGACATTGCCGTCTCCACTATGCCCCTCCTAGCTCTCTCGTCGTCAATCTCTTTATGTTTTCGGGGTATGTGGAGACCAAAAATGCAAATGGTATCCCGCTCGATTCTGCGCAACCATTCTTCGGAACATTGATACCAAAACCACGCCAAACTGTACACCTCCCTGCTTGTCCTGAGGCAGTTCTTCTGCCTCTCTAAGCAGCAGCGGCAGTTGGATTCAAACGCCGCCGAACTCATAATGACTCTGTTCCGCCTCAAATGGAGGGCTGAATTACCCCCAATGCCCCATCTTCCACCCCTCCGCTCCCTGCTACACCATCTGATATCACCCCATATAGTCCCTTGAACACATCCCTCCCCCTGATGCCGACTTGGATCCTGAAGTATGAGTCCCCTTCCGTAAATCACGTTTCAGGTTCCTCCAGGTCCCGAACTGCCCCAACCCGCCAACCATATCCCAAGTACCGGATCTATGTCTGTTGCTTCTAACCTTCCGTTCCCTCTCTTTCGCCCCCTTCCCTGCTCTCACCTACATTCCTCGTTCAGTCCAGGCCGCGGTTACCACTTATATTTCGGGCTTGTTCCGAGTTATATCCGATCCCTCGACAGAGGTCAAGATTCCGGCCTCCTGGAACTTCTTGCCATCTGGTTTTTCGACACGATCTCCCAGCGCTCTTGTCCGTCGCCGCCGTGAAAATTGCTCCAGCTACGTTGACCACATCCGCATGGCTTCCCTCGCCTCTAGTATGACCTCCTTGGCAGGGCTACCTCCATGTTCACCTCCGCCCTCTCCTCTCCGATTCCATCCCCTCCCACCCTCGCCTCCCGGACGCGGCCCTTCGCTGATGTCGCCGTTTCCTCTCCCGGGGTAGACCTTTCTGGGCCACCGCAGCCAATGTCCAAGTTTATCCCCTACTCTCTCCCAGTGAAGCTACCATTCAGTCCCCGGCTTCTCTCCATCCTGTGCCGCTCGGTCGTTCGCTCCCATGCCCCTCTACCGTTTGTCACTACCCCTCAGGTTCTCTGTCTCGCACGTCCGCCGTGCTAATTATGGCTTTGACCCTTCAACCGCTGCTGGGGCCAATGGTCTGTCCCCAGTGTTCCTGCGAATGTTACTCCGCCCGTCAGGGGGGGTCAGGCCGGCTGAGATAACCTTCATACTCTGATAAAGTTCCTCTGTTCTCAACCTATGCTTCACCGTCGAACTGCCGGCCGCATGCCCCTGTACCTCTTCGGAGGCCGTCTCACTCCGCTGGCGAAACCAAACGGCGGAATCCGCCATATCGCAGTCGGGATTTTCTTCCGGCGCCTAATTTCTAGGCTCTCGGAGCACAATTCCTCCCGCCCTTCGCTCATATCTTATGCCTCATACCTTTTGCCACATCAGCTGGGGATCGGCGCCATAACGGTACCGATACGATCATTCACTCCGTGTGCCGTTTTTCACAGCGCACCGAGGTCTACGACCACGTGTTGGGTCAGATTGACGTTCACAATGCTGTCAATGCAAAATAACTGGATAGGTAGATCCAAATAAAATAAATAGTTCCAACTTGAATAAATAAATAAATGCCACAATCGGACTTAGAATGAATAATGAATAGAAAACCAAATTTAATAATATCTGATCGAGGGGAATATTTCGATAGCCCGAGGATGTAAAAATATTTCTAACAACCTAGACTACTTATACTCTACACCAGGGTGAACCTGCTACAAAAATCAGGTGAGCCGTTCAATAATTTTGGTAGACATAATTAGGCTCAGCAATAATTATTGCAGTATTTTCCAGGTAAGCAATCATCCAGATAATAATTTTGGTAGCATAAATGTAATAATTATAGCCTGTATAATATAAAAACCCAACTGTAGGACATAAAAATTATTTCACACTGAATTCAGCATAAAATAGTGCCAGTGTAAAATAGATAAAATTATTCCTTGATGATTCATAATAAATATAAATTGTGGGCCTCAATAAAAATATTGCTCCACAATTCAGCATCACTGTAGGACACCGGGATAGAGATTAAAATATTTGGTCAATTTTCACACTACTTCCCTTTGAAATATTGAACTAAATTTATCCTGTTGACTGAGATGAATCCCGAGATAAAATATTACTCATATCCATAGGTATAGATCCATCAAATAAAAGGAGCTTGAGCATGTCAGATACAGGACTGTCCTTTTTTGTGAGCGGGTCGGAGGATTAATTGAACCAGGTATCCATAGCATTTTCTTGATTTTGTTCGTTTCGAAATTATATCGAATTAATTGAACATCCGCTCTAATAGATTTATCTTCAGGCACACGACAAGTAGATAGAGAGCTGAATAGATCTTTTGAATCAACAGCAACATGAAGAGGAATATTGATATTTAGAAGTGTACTGTATGCTGCTGCAATAATTTTTCCTTCCTCGATAGCTTCACCAGCAGCCAATATTTCACCAGATGCAATAGATTTAACAGGACGCCGAGATAGATGTGAATGCCAATAAATTGTATGAAATATTGAATTACAATTTAAGGAGCCAATTAGCAACCCACCAATACATCCAAGTTGCGCATTTGTCGATCCGGCTGGTTTTCCTGCATCAGAAAAAACAACAACTGATAAATTGAAATTTCCAGAAACTTCCGGGCGCCGATACGTGCTTGTAGAACCAAAAGATTTTAAATTCCGAAGCATAGAAGATTGGATAGATAAATCACGAACCAATGGATTTGACCTTTTCTGTTGTAAATAACTTGCTGTAAAGGCAGACACTGGAGATGCAACCATACCCAAATAGACAATTGATCCGTTTAACGAATTAAAAGCAAAGTTTTCAAATGAGTTCATTTCTTCATCAGGTTGTTTTCGACGATTTCTTGATATTGAATGGGGTTCCAGTCCATTTAGCTTTCATCAGCTGAGACATTAATTTTATAGTCATCAAACTGCATGATTTTAACTCCATTGAAATAAAAAGATCCAGGACTATGTACGATTGTACCAAGCTTATATACTTTCCCAAGATCTTGGATAAATTGCTTCTTAATTTTTTTGTCCAGTAATAAGTATATCATCGACCAATTTAACAACAAGCAGAATTAATGATCCTTTTAAACTCATGAAAAATAATTGGGGTATATAAACGACTGATTTCAATCCGAGGTCAAAGAAAGTATTATCAGAGTGTATTTGCCATTTTGCATTCGCGTTGACTAACCCATATGAAGCAGACAGTAATAACCAATAGAAGGATTTTTCAGAGCATTCCCGAGGAGGTCTCACATAAACATCTCGTAATGCTGATCCAGATTGTAAAAATGCAGACTTCACATCAACCTTTGATAAATTCCATTTAAAAATTGTAGCAATTGATAAGAGAATTCTAATTGCCATCGGAGAACAAGATTCCGAATCAGTTCTCAAATTATTTTTCTCCTTGTCCTCATTTCCATGCGGAGCAATTCGAGCCTTGCAATAATATTTTCCATCATCCAAAATTTTTATTTTGTATAAAACGTGACTGGATATTACATTCGAGTCGGGAGGAATTTTTGAAACATGAATTTTTGAACAGGTAGTGAGAAAATTATTTTCTTCCGTATTGTACGCATTTGAAATAATATGAGATGGAAGTCCAGATGCTTGATGAAGTAAAAATTCTTTAGATCCAAACCTTTTATGATAAAAACTCAGATCTTTTTGTTCAGATGATTTCAATTCCGTTCCAGGTAACAACTCAATTTCATGCGCATCAATTCCATCGTTTTCATCAATAGGGATATGAATTAAATTTTCAGGGTGCAGGGAACTAAGTTCAGATTCAATCGGAACATGTTCGAGAGATAATATTTTTTAGATTCTGATAAATTTCCATCATTTCTGATTCATTATATTTTTCGACATCAGTATTCATATTTGGTTAAAATTACCATCATCAGAATGATCGTCAAAATTGTTTTCGCCCACATTCTTCACTTCGGTAATATTTGTTTCATCAGAAATATCTTCCACAGAATATTCAATAGACTGATTCAATAAATCATTTGCCTTTTGAATTTGGTATGCTAGTTCATTAGATGAAACGGAATGTCGGACATCTTCAATTGCGCATGTATAAATTTTCCATTGGATCCAGGTACTGTGACGATAAGAGATTTTTTGTCGAATTTCAATACTGGTTTGGGCGATGACCAAGATCCTTTTCTGATTTGGTAGATGAATAAAAATTTCCACAATATCGCCAACATTAATTGGAATATCGGTCACAGACTTTGATTTTAGAATAAGATTTAATTTCTCTTGCTCTTGGCTTTAGCTCATTATGAGCTTCTCTTAAATCATTTGGTAGACTTCGAGGACCAGAATTATCGATGGGTCGAGTGTGACCAGTGGCAAGCTCGTATGAAGAAACAACATCATTTCCATATAAATCATTCGATATTTGAAACATTCGAGCAATACGAACCGTATTACTTGCAGAAGAATCGGATATTTTTAAACGGATATAAATGTCTCTCAATATTTTATGTTTTGACTCAATATAATTTTTGTTATGGCGGCGGGAACCAATAGGACAAAACGAAATTCCTCTTTCCTCAAGATAGCTTCTAAAATTATCATTGTCAAACGCCTGATCTCCCATTAAATTGTTAGGGTCCCAAAATGGTGTTAACCAGAGAGTCTCAATACAATAATGCAATTTTCCATCCTTAAAGAGGGCACTATTGAACCAGTTGAATACCTGGTAACTGAGTCCATAATGTGAAAAATATCCAAGTTTTCCACAAAAAAATGATCCACACAAACCAATTCATTAAATCCGCGAGATATAGAGCTTAAAGATACTGCACGAGGATGAGATGGTTTTTTTGTGACATCACAAAATTTGCAGGAGTCAATTATGCTTGATAAATATTTTTTGCATTCATCGTCCCATATAAAATTTCTTTGTAACAATAGTTTTATATCATCATAATTTGAGTGACCACATACATGTTTGTGAACCTTATTAATTATTTTCTTCTTTTCAGCCCAAGATATATTTTTTGATGTATTGATATTGTTGGAACAAATTGCTGATAGAAATGAGTTTTCAATAGGTTCGGATGATTGTATAAATATATTTCCAGGTACATAACAATGATGACCATGATCCACCAATGTTATAGAATCGATTGAATTATTTGCGGACTCGAACTCGATGCGATTGTCCGTCATATGAATAATATTTGATTTTCTTGTGATATTTCTTCCAATAACCCATTGAGATGATCCACTGATTATTAGATGCCTTATTTTAACCTGATTTCCATTGTCTGAAATAGCTGATAAAAATATTGAACCGATCATTTTTCTTTTTTCGCTTGAGTGGTCGCCATTTCCGTATTGCCAGAAGGGCGTGTCCTTGATACATTCAGGAAGTTCATCAAGAATTCCATTCCATTCCGGTAAAATAAATTTCGAAAGTGCTCGTAATTCAACAATACCCATTCCACTATACGGTGCTCCATCATCAAGTAACGGACCTGGGTATAACGTATTTGACGGAGAATCAAGCACCGTTTTTACCATATGAAATGTTACAGAACCAGAATCATTTTTGTCTTTGATATTTTCTGCATTTCCCATTCTAGATGATGAACCTTTATGATAATTTTTAGCACTCTTGCATTTATCTTTTTCATATGGCCAATTTCTCCACATCGGTCACAAGTTGATTTTGCCTTGAGCGCAGCAAAGTCTTCAGGAGATAATCTTTGCTTATTATTTTTCTTGAAATTTTTCTTTTCTCCGTATGAAATATTTGATTGACTTGAAGAGATATTTTTTGAGCATTTCCATATATTTGATTTGTATTTTTTGGTTTATCACATGCACGAATAATAGATGATATTTCTGAATATTTGATTAATTCTAGGATTTTTCCTTTTTCCAAATCCTTTTTCTTCAATCGTCTTCGGCTTCGAAGCAGCAGCCAAAATAGATACTCGCTGGTTTGAATCAATTTGGAATTAGCCAGGAGCAAAATGATACCAGTGCTTCAGGTAATTTCGAAGTACCAGTAGATGAATGAAATCGGGCAATTTGAGCATCAAACCGTGATTCAAAATTTTTGAAAGACTCACTATCACCACGAGTAGTGTGCAATAGATCTAAGAATTTTTGAAATGTATCTGATATAGATGATAGAGGATCCACCTTATGAATAGCGTTAGCAATCGCTAATGCACCATTTTCAGACTGAATTTCTGTGTCTGGAATTTTCTTACAAATATCAAGAGCTCGTCCAAATAATTGTGATTGTAAGACAAGACCTTGTACTGCCTTAGGAACCTTATTAGAATTTGATGCTGGTAATAAATCATGAACAGATTTCCATTTTTGAACAGCATCAAAATATTTTTCTTGAGGTCCTTTACCATCCGTCCAAGGAGCCGTGCGAAGATCCCATGAAAATTTCGGCCTTGAAGGAATTTCGGGGCGATCTGGGCCCATAACTGCAAAATAATTGGGATAGGTAGATCCAAATAATAAAAATAGTTCCAACTTGAATAAATAAATAAATGCCACAATCGGACTTAGAATGAATAATGAATAGAAAACCAAATTTAATAATATCTGATCGAGGGGAATATTTCGATAGCCCGAGGATGTAAAAATATTTCTAACAACCTAGACTACTTATACTCTACACCAGGGTGAACCTGCTACAAAAATCAGGTGAGCCGTTCAATAATTTTGGTAGACATAATTTAGGCTCAGCAATAATTATTGCAGTATTTTCCAGGTAAGCAATCATCCAGATAATAATTTGTTGGTAGCATAAATGTAATAATTATAGCCTGTATAATATAAAAACCCAACTGTAGGACATAAAAATTATTTCACACTGAATTCAGCATAAAATAGTGCCAGTGTAAAATAGATAAAATTATTCCTTGATGATTCATAATAAATATAAATTGTGGGCCTCAATAAAAATATTGCTCCACAATTCAGCATCACTGTAGGACACCGGGTAGAGATTAAAATATATGGTCAATTTTCACAGTCAATCACATTTCCCGCTTGCGCATTCTTAAAGCGGTACAATTCTTTGCCCCAGGTCTTTCACATTGGGCTCACCACTGTTACGGTGTCCCTACAGAGCTTGCTTTCGGTCTCTACCACGTCTGCAGCGCCGAGGGTACCAGCAAGAGGATTCACTAGGTCCCTCGGTCACGTTACAGGGAAGTCTCACCTGCTCTGAATGCATGGTATGCGGATGACGGCAACATTTTCCTTCTGCGTTCTCAAGCTGCCGCCGACATCCGATTCATCCAGGTCGACGGGAGTCCACTCGGATTTCATCGGAACCTTTCAAAAACCAAGGTGGGCGATTTCTCCCCGCCCGCATCCCTTTTTCACTTCCCTGTCCATTTCATTTCCCCCCTGGTTTTGCTGTGCTGGTATCTCCAATTGGTTCGGAAACGTTTCTTTCCGAGTTCTTAGCAGAGCGTGAAACCACTGTGGACTGTGTCCTCCAATCTCGCCGGGCTTTGGACGATGCAAAGAGAGCTTTCTTCCTTTCTCGATCCTATGCAAACGCCTCTAAGGATATGCACTTGATACATACGCTTCTCCCCACTCAATCTGCGGTACTTGCCGGTAGCTGCGATCAGAAGCAGAGGAAGCGTTCCGCAAATTGCAATTGCCTTCCTAGGATCGGGTCTGGCTCGAGGCCTGTCTCCCCTTTCAATGGGGGTCTCGTCTCCTGCAAACGTCGGACATTACCGAAGAGGCTTCCACAGCATCTTTAATAGATTCTTACCGTCTTATCCCCGACCTGCTGACCCTTCTCAGGACCACCACTGGGAAGAGGTCCCTCAGTTTGCTATCCGGCTCCTGCTTCCCGCATCAGCGTTTGTCCTCGTCTTTTACGGCTATTGCTCTTTTCAAGAGTTGTTCTTCGCCGGTCTCCAGTGAAAGACTCCAATCTGAGGTCACAACTGAGCGCATGCCTTCGAAGCCTCACAGTTTGTTCTTCCTCGCAGTAGCACCCGAACGACCACGGCTCCTCTCCGTGCGCACATCCTCTTCCTTCCGTTTCCTCTTTGCTTCTTCATCCCGACTGCGATACTACACATGATCTTCTGCGGGGAAGGTCTCCCTGGCTATCCGTGTCTGATCGCGCTATTCCTAGATCCACTCATTGCACGGTGTGCCCCCAGCGCTTGCCGACGGTCGTACCTGTCTTGGATCCAAACAGCCAACATGCGTTGATCTGAAAATACGAAAACGGCAAGACTCGCCGGCATCACGTCCTACGCAATGTCTCGCCCGCTTTTGGTAGGAAATTGGCGTTGCTACACTCTTGGATCATCGCTTCCCGTCCAAGATACCAAAATCTTCTATTCATTTGGAGTCCCGTCCATTGCGAATGGACATCTACATTCCGTGTGGGTATGGTCTTTACATCAGTGGTATTTCTGTCGACATTACAATTGCCCATACTTCTGCTCAACGCCACATCTCGCCAAGTACAGTTACCGCAGGCCCTGCCGCGACACTCGTAGAGCGCGAGAAACATCGTCAATACTGCCACCAACGCGATATCCTCCTTTCCCCCGTCTGATTTGATATCTACGGCGACTTGGGTGACTAAGGCCAGAGGATTTTCCGACGCCTCGCTTCCCTCGCTGCTTCCCGTCGTGGTTCCTTTCCTTAGCGAGAACTTCGCGATTTCGTTACTTGCTTTGCGTTTAGCCTTCAAGTAACGCAGGTATGACAGGTTGCCGCCCGCCACTTGCCTGCGTAGTGGATCTCAGAATACTCTCCGCACACTTTCGGGTCTTACAGCACCTAAAGATTTTCCGTTCCGCTTATCTTCCTATCCACCTCTCCCTTTTGAGGCATTAGAATTTCACAAATAATCCTGGAATTAGAAGTGCTGCCTTATTCTATAGCCGGTACTACTGACAATAATGAGCTGCGACCTGCGTGCGCAGATGGCGTAGCATGCTTGCATTCTTAGGTAAGGCACGCACAGGTCAAATTCTGGGGTCGCTGATTTTAAAGGGTACTTATAGTATAGTAAAATACTGCGTGCGTCATTCTCACAGAAGCCTTGCAAATCTTCAAGTAGCTTTGCAACTTAACGCCAAATTAGGACCATGGCTGTTTATCGTAGTACAGAGGCGGAATGTTGGGGAACCTGGGGACCTTAATATTTGAAAATATGGTCGAGTAAGTGATGAGCGACGCCATCAGTGATGACATCGCACGGACACTTGAAGCTCCATGCGATCACAATGCATACTAAGGCAAAGAGCTTCGTTTGTAAAGGGGAAAGGTTTGGGTTTTTTACTCTTGGAAGATATATCCGGTCTGTAAAGTGTAGTACTTTCCACTGATTGGCAGTGCTACAGTTTGGGTGGGGCCCGTCAAACTATGATTTGAGTGCCATCCAATACTGTGGTGAGCCTCCACATCAAGCAGACGAAGGTGCAACCAGGTCACCGGAGACGTCAAGTGTTGTGTTGTTTTGCTGTCCTCCCCTGATGACAGTATCGTGCCTTCATTCCTGACACTTTCACTTTGCTCGCATCTATCCCTTTTACGCTTTGCTTTTACCTCTTTTCGTCGGACCAGCCGTCACTCTTTCCAACGCCCGTACCCAATCCCGATCCATCTCTCCTCCTCTTCTCTTAAACAATGTTATCATTATCATCACTTTCAATCGTTCCCACACTGCTCATACTTTCGTTCTCTCCTTACACGGGCCCAGACCACTACTCCTCCACGCACCACCAGCTCCCTATATCTTGACCTTTAACCCTAACCAAAAGAGCAATCAGACTAATATTAAAAGCACCTCCACGTCATTTAAGGACTTGCCGCTTCGGAGCAGCCACTGAACCAGATCCGTTTTCCTCTTCTCTACCTCACGCCCCTGATTTGCATGCTTTCTCCGCCATTGCCACTCAAGCATTCCACGCTGTCCATTTCACTCCTCTTCAAAACACTTACTTATCAATTCTCCCCCGGCCTCTTTCCTCTTCTTACGTCCATTGCCATTAACTACCCTCGCCCTCGAATAATCTTTGCAATCCCTCTGCCAACCGAACACCAGTCCCCCTTCTCATCCTACCATCTATCCGCATCCCCAATCTCAAGCACATCCTTCACCTGATCGCCACTCTACTCGTGTCGAGTCTTCCAGTACGACTGTTCCCCCCACTAGCGATCAACAACCAACTTCCACGCATGATCATCGCAATCAGGCCTCCCGCATTCATCCAGCGGTCGTTACTACCTACACCGAACATTACCGTAAGTTAAATAATCATTCTTGTTACGCTATCTCCAAATTCTACATTCCAGGTGAAACTTGCACTGACTTGCTTTCCACCCTTTTCACTCGCAGACTACTACAAATTCAATGGCCATTGAACTATCCAACAAGCACGTCTAATTATCAAGCATCAATCGCACTGAACTCAGACGCCACCATCCGACAAAACACTGATCCTCGTCCGGTGTTGAAACCCGCTTGGAACCCCGGCTATTACCGACCCATAATTTCATTTCCTCCACCTAATCCCAATGGAACTCCCCCAAAAACCATGCCAGCTTTCCCGTGATACCAGGTTGGAGGCTCCGTCTGCCTCATACAACCTTGAGCGCCCACGCGCCCCGCCTACCCCGGCAGGATCTTCCTCACGTCCTCTTTCCAGCGTCGATCATTGTCTGCGGGAGCGGTAGGGTTTTGTCATTCCCTAGGAGTCATAGGCAACATTGGTAAATCAGCACGCCAGTGACTGAGTCCGGAGCTGGTAATACGACTGATAGCAGAAGGAAGGAGCTGCCTGGCCCGTCGGGTCTTGGCGGGGAAGTTGTAATTATGTTTCTTCCGCCGTCACCGCTCTCAGGAAATACTTTGACCACGGGAGATAATAGCGAGCACGGAAGATGCACTGCTGAGTCTGAGAGGGACATTTGGGGCCCGGGTCGAACTGACGTAACAACTCAGCAGCAGAAAACCTCAACTAGGCCTATTCCTTGGTGGCCTCTCGAGAAAGAGAGGCGAAATTAGCGACCTGACGGAAGGAAGAGTTATCCAGAGGGAAATGAAGTGTTGCTTCAGGACGAGGTGATGACGAAGATGAGTCTAGGGAAGAGTCGGCGAGAACATGCAAGAGGATCCCGACACGTCACGTTGGAGGTGGAAGGTGGAAGCAGAAAAGACAGCTCATCACTTCATTTGAACTATAACCGTACGGTATCCGGAGGACTGGCGCAGGGCTGTGTAGAATGCGAACGAATCAAGAGTAACGACTGGGAGGCTGCGCCAGATACGTTTCAGAGGGACAGCAGAACTGAGGATGGGATTTCATGAGATCTTCCGCACGGGAAGTGGAGGCGGATGTCATTCTGGAATAGTATGAGAAAGAGCAGAGCGCTTGAGAAAGCGTTTTGTGCCCTGATGAGGAGTTATTGAGGCTCCATTTGAATACAGATGTGATAAGAGGGTGTGGAAGTAGAAGATATACGCTGTGATCATTTGACTGCAAAATTTGTGTTTCATTGGGATAGTGGGAACTGTTTACCGACGGCTCATGGCTATGATAGAAAGAGGGAATTGATGGGGCGATGGCAAAAGGAAAAATAAAAATGGAAGCTCGAAGAGACACGAGGCCTGCTTCGAAAAGGCGGCGGCAGGCAGAGGAACTCCAACCGAAGGAGTTGCTTGAAGGATCAGGGCGATTGATAAAACCATTATCCTGGATAGGTATAGGTGGTTTCAGGGAGCAGTTTGGAATGGATTTGTAGAAAACAGCCTTCATAGAGCTCTTACGGGAGGGATGTCTTTGAAAAGTAGTAGATGTGGGGGAATAATGGGAGGAAGATGGTTCCGGGAAGTGGCCGTTCCGAGTAAGACTCGTAGAGAATATCTCTTGCCATTGGAAGGCATGAACTGCTGTTGGGGGCTACACAATGATCCACGGTGAAGCAAGAGGCGTTTTTAGTTTGAAAACTGTTGAGTAGGTCTCGGTAAGTTAACGATTCCCACGTTAATGTTCAGTGCTACGGACGCGGCGATGCCGAGATATTCCCGCTCCTCCATCTGTGTGTGGAGATAGGCTGTCCGCGGAAAATAAACCCGCTTTGATTCCAAGAGCTGCAAACTGGCATTCCTCAACCATTGGCAGGATATAATCTTCTGGGTTGGGCTTCATATGTAGTTGTACTTGCGTGATGGGAGCTTTTAGAAGGGAAAAGGTTTGGGTGTTTTACTCTTGGAATATATATCCGGTCTATTAGAAGTAACAAAGAGAAGAAGAAGAAGAAGACTTTACCAAGCAGGAAAGAAGGTGCCTAGCGGCCCTCTAAGGGGGAAAAATCTATCCGAGCCAGGAGCGGTTGAGTTGTCGTCGGCTGATCGCGACAGAAGTTCGTTGTTGTATGAGCGAACTGATAATCGTGAACAAGCGATCGCGCTCGAAGCAGGGCTACTTCCTTTCAGTAGAGCGAAGTACTCAGCAATTCTGGACACATCTTGTTCGGGACCGGACCGGCAGACCCGCATATATCGAAGCCATCGGGTGAAGTCGATACCTAGTTCGGCGCAGAGGTGGCCATAGCGGAAAGATTTCGCGCTCTCAGATGAAGTAAGGGCAGCGAGGGGCGTGCGGATCCTCTGTGGGCGTATGGAGCGGAGTGGTGGCTTGATGACAGTGACGTCGTAGCCCTGTGGCACGGGTGAAACTGGTCATCATCGATGTACATGTAGAGGTGCCGGCGGGAGTTGGAGGATCGTCGGGCAAGTCTTGCGGGAAGGTCCATTCCCGGACAGGGCGAATCCCAATTGATAAGCGTGATACCTCGGAAATGAGGCGGTCGCGAACACAATTGTGGCGCCGAATGGAGCCGTCGGCGCAGGACAGATAGAGGCGTGGTGTCCGTAGGAATCCAGGGTGGGGACAGTTGCGGAAGTGGCGGCGGCGCAATAGGTGCAGGGTTGTGTGCCAGAGAAGATGGGGACACCAAGACGGAGGCAAACCATGGTTCGCCAGACTTCAGGAGCGGCCCGGGTACCGAGATGGCTCTGCGGGAGGTTTTGAAAGGAACGGGAGGCCTGGGAAGAAGCGGCGGAAGCTAGGCGGCGAGTAGCTGGGAGCCTTCAGGGGAGGAGAGGTCGACGGAAGAGAGAAGTTTAGCGCGAAGCGGCTTTGAGATCTCAGCAGTAGCGTTGTCTAAAAGTCAGACAGGCCGGGGGAAGAAGAGGCGCGGAGGCCGGCAAGGACGGCGGGGGGGCGAGAAACTGTCGATGAGGCTGTATTTGGCCCTGATAGAGGTGAGAGACGTTGAGATCAATGGCGAGACGTCGAAGCAATCACCGAGTGGAGGCGAAGAAGTGGGTAGGCGAAGAAGTGGGTAGGCGAGGAATGGGTAGGAGGAAGAGAACAGAGCCAGCGTAGCATGCCTCTGCCATGGCTTCGGTTTAGGGGCAGTCTGAGCCCTCCCATACGGAGTGGGAAGCTGGGCGGTGAGCCAGGCACTGTCTGGGAGACGACAGTGCATGTCTTCGAACACCTTTCGCATTCCAGAGTCAAAGGTTTGGGCTCCGGAAAGAGTGAGATGCGCGGGGTGCCAGCGGAAGAACATAGATCAGGCGGCAGGAACTGGCACAGTGTCTCAGTAGTTGGTATCCCGGTTGAGGGTCATTCAATCCAGAGATGCGCGACCAAACCTCGGAAATGGCATGTACGTGGGAGGCAAGAAAAGACTTGGCCAGCTTTGAATGGTGCCGATTGGGGAGCCGAGGATTGTCACGGAATTGTGGGAAAGTATCGTGCAGGGTATGGCACACCGAAGTGCGTGGGGAGGGATCCTGGCTAGGACGCCATAGGGTTGTTTTCGCCATGTTGATAGAGAACCCGAGTGGCTTTCCACCATCTGAGATGAAGCGGAGAACCTCAGAAGCGAGGTTGACAGGGGCGATGACGGTACCGTCTTCGGCGAACAAAGCGTTTAGGCATATGGCGAGAAAGCGTGATAAGAGCTGGGTGACCAATGGATAGATGCCAAGGGCGAACAGGATGCTTCCGAGCGGATCTCCGAGTTGGGTGCCTGTGCGACTGTGCAGGATCTGTGAACTGAACATGAGGGTGGAATCTTCACCATACAAGTAGTGCACAAACCGGGCAGGGTCGGGGATATGGTGGCAGTCTCGAGCAGAATGTTGTGACGCTCGATGTTGTTGAGCGCGTTTGACGCGTCAATTTGAAGGAGAGCGAAGCTGGCGCTGTCAGGCGGGTGGAGAGAACCCGTGTCGCATGAATAATAGCTTCTGTTCCGTGGCGGACTCCGACGACGAGCTAGTGAGGAAGCAAATAAGAGACGACCGGTGGTTGTGTCGACAAGCGGCAGAACGACGAGGCGGCATATGAAGCGTCGGGAACCGTGCCCATGGCGATAGGGCAGAGACCGTCACCGCGGGGCTTGAAATGACAAAGGAATCTTTGCAATATCTGTTGCCAAATAAGGGGGAGTGAAGAAGGAATGGAGCAAAGAAGTCTGATTTCAGGAGTAGGATGATGTCGGAAGTTACCATCAACGCGACAGTGTCATTCAAGAAAAATATCATTTAACCTAGAGAATTAGTCGGGGCTCAGCTGCGGCCTTCCGTGCCGCTTCCGTGGTAGTTCGGAACGCTTACGGGTGCCAACCTCCGAGCGCGGAGATAAGAACGGGAAACGGCCTGTTGCAGGGGTATTCCGGTCATAAACTCCTGATATTTCTGAAACTTATCAGGCGTGTGCTGCGGTTAAGCTAGTTAAGGGTTTGAAGGTCCTCATTCTCAAATGAGAATGGGCGAGCGGAACCACAAAAATGACATCAAAGTAATAGGCTACCAAGTAGTCGGTGACGGCAGCAGTGCCCGTTGCCATTATGTCTGGTCTCGCATGACGTCTGCAGGGGATTTGTTGAAGGGTGCAGTGCTCGATTCTGCTATGACGCAGTTTACTGGCGATGATTTCACGATTTAAATACAGTTACTACGTCGCTCGTACAGTCGCGAAGTACCTATAAGACATCCCATTTTCATATATATTTCGAAAAATATTCACCCGAATGACTTGAATCTTCGACCAGCTACGAACTGAGGTTCAAACTGGGGAAGCGGAAGACAGTCAGGGTAGCAGTAGCGTACACGTGGATCCTTTCGAAGCAATGTATGCGTTTCCTTACAGTAGGATCGGATACATCATCCAAGAGTAACACACGCAAACCTTCTCAACCTTTCGTACAGTGTTTTATTCTTGGAGACAAATTCCATCTACAGTATCCTTAAGTCTCACAAAGTTGAAAAAACGAACCGCTCGCAGCACTCCATCCTTGTTGACTGGTGCGAAAGCAGGGAAGTCAGTGGGAGTTACGGAGCGCTCCTTGTCGTCTCCAAGGGCTTGCGGTGTGTTTTACGAAGAGCGGCAGCCACAGCTTTGTTGCCGGCTACGAAACACAATGAACCTACGGAACGAGAGCAGAGGCGTCTTCTCTGGCTAATCTCGTGGCGTGTCGGAAGTTGGCCTGCTTCTTTTCCAGGGACGTTGGGCTGTCTAGGCTCTGTAAGTTGGTTTGAAAGCGATTTGCCACAACGTTTTGGAACTGTCCCTTGTTCATAGCTAAAGCCGTTCTCTAATTTTTCTTTCGCTGATTGGGCCTGGATTTTCTAGTTACAGTCAGGGCTTGATGAGCAGACGTGTTGGGAAGCATCACTGAAGGAAGCAAGAACGCTCCAGTAAACTTCTCTGCGGCGTCGGTGTGGACTTGTCGACATGCCCCAGATGCTTCGGGAAAAGCAGTTCCCAGTTATTCTCTAAGGTCGACCGAAACTGTATTGGTACAGTGTGGCTTTCACCTGAATGTGTGTGATCCACTGGCAGTAAACTAGCCCAAAAATTCCGGGTTTTTGAGTGACATCTTAGGCCACAACTTGAATATGTATATATTCCAGGAGCCTCCGTCTCAGGGTGTGTATGTGGCTACCCAAATTAGGCCTCGTCTGCTATTGATATTATCAGGAATACTAAGTGAACCACCCCATTTAAACCATACATTCCATCCTGAAGGTGAGCTTTTGTGTATGTTCCGAACTGAGCGAAAATTGCTGATGGAATGAACCTGCGTTTTGGAGAGGTGTCTGCTGTTCCGACGCTCTCTGCTACATTGAAAGAATGGAAGTTTGCGGATCCTCTGAGGCAGGCCATGCGTCTCGCACCCTGGACGCACTGGACCCTTGACTAGCAGCTGTGACCTTCGATAAGCTGCTGTGACTTGTGTAATGGCATATGTCGTTTAGGCGTCGTGTCTAAAGAACATTAGCGCTGCAGGCATAAGAGAGGAGAGAACAGGTTTTTCGAGCCGTGTGCCTCACACCTGGAGCTGGCATGGATGATAAATGCTGCAATACCAGTAACCTATTTCGCCGAGGTGCTTCTTCAATTTCACAAGTTCATACCGACAGGGTGGCTCGTGTTTGGCTGTTAGCGAATGGGTAGTGCGGAGATGGACCATCAATTGCGAGTAAGTCTAGATCCGAGGCTTTGGCTTTTTGCGGAGGGGCAACGAATAAGAGGTGGTAGTTGCTTACTGGACTGCGGTGTTGTGACATTATAGTCGGGGAACCATTAGGCGGCGTTATATAATATTTATCCCCGGTCGGTGTTCTAATGCCACAACACTCGCCGAATCCAATCTCGCTGCCATGAATGTTACTGTGTAGGGTGTGGATTGTCCGGAGACTGATCTTCCCTTATTTCTCGATATTAATTTCTGCTTTTCCCCTCTGATCGGGCAAGAATCTCTCGGGCAGGGGGTACTGGTGCGACAGGGTACCTAACGAAAGTGCTGGAGCCGAATTCGGAAGTTCTGCGTGCTATTGGCATTTCTGAGACCGGAGCTTGGAACGAAATGGAACCATATACTTTTGGCACCAGCTAGTTTCATAGATGATGTTCGAAAAGATTTTGAGCGAATATCGCCCTGAGGCGGTTCCTCGGGGAGTGCCCAATGGAGTGCATCGGTCAGCTAGTTTTGTGTGCGTGGTGGTTGCAACAAAATGTGCAGAATGGTGGTAAGTTAAGAGAGCTTCAGAAGGAAGATAAAACTTTAAATGCGGCTTTGTCCTCGTCGTTTGTGGCCAGCTTGGTTATGGGTAGGATTAGAAAACGTCCGCAGAGTTTGTAGGTCTAAGCACTGGATGCGAGAAAGGCGGCTGATGCTATGTTTGTCGCTGATGTGAGACCACGTCCCAGCGTGGAGTTCTTGTCTGCGATTGGTTGAGTATAGCTGTAACTTCTTGAATATGCTGTTGTGTCGGACGCTTCCTGCCATCGCGCAGCTGGTTCCGTTGAACTGTCGCAGTACATTGCCCCTGTCGCCGTGCATGGGGGCGAGGTAACTCGGACAAGGTAGCCGAGCTTGCAGACGCCAAAGCAGTTTCTCAGAATCTGAAAGGAGGCTTCGCCGCCTTGAATATCTAGAACGGCGTGCAAGAACAGCTCTAGGGATCAATCGGGTCGGTGAAATGTTCCTTCATGAAGCTGGAAGAACATACGGGGGCGTTTAAATCACGGTGCCTCTGCTGTATTATGTTTGATTTCTGAAGGGTATGCAGCTCTGACAGAGCCCTGTGAAGCTATGGGCATTCAGATCTTGCATGTAAGGCGAGAGAAAGCTGCGAGCCCAGGTTTATGGCCTCCGGAGAAGACAGAATGTGACTAGCTTTCACTAGTGCTTCTTGTTGGGCGACAATGTACCTATCGTAGTGGTTTCATAGCTTTAAGAAGACATTGGATACCTCTTTGTCCCCGTCGGACAACGATAGCATTTTTTGTAGCTTCCAAACCATTACCCGCAGGATCAGATCAAAACGTAGACCACCGAGTACGTCACCCTATTCTATAGTATCGAGCCCCGTCCGCAAATATGAAGGGTCATGTTGTAAAAGTACCGCACCCCTTAAGCAACTAGGGAAATTACTTTCAGTTTCTTCAAGGAGAACACAGAGGGATTCTATAGGTTGAAAGCGTTCTTCAAGTCGACAGAAAAGAGGACGAGCTCTGGGCTTGTCCCGGCTTTTGTCCCAATTCTCCGGATGCCCCGAACTACGGCGTCAGTCACGGGGCTCTCCGCGATCCCACTTGAAGTAGTTGGAAGTACTCATCTGCCTCTCTCTTTGATTTAGACAGGAGGCAGCTGCTGAAAGTTTTTCATGCATTTTCCAACAGCGATGGGTTTCGAGGTAATGTACTTCTTGGCGAGCTGGGCTAACGGGGCGCCGTCAATCCATGTGCGAAAGCAATTAGGATTTTCCTGAGGCGAGGACGTTGACGAATTCCGTGAAGGAGTCGATAATTCCATTATTCTGAACGTAAAGAAACTGAAATAATGCTCAGGCATAAAATTAAGTCTAACTCGGGATGGGGGAGGAATTTGGGGTGCGTTACTGATTTGAGATGTAGGACGGTTATTTCCAGAGACTGGCTAGGACAGGTCTGTTTATTGGAGGGTCTGAAAAGGAGACAGAGTCAGACCGTAGTATCTCACAAGGCTGGTGCTAGAACAGCCGTAAGACATGCAGCGATGGATGAAACCGTCATAGCAGCGCATCTTCGTTTTAGGACAGATAAAAACCGCCCGAAGATCTCCATTGCTCTCACGGCGACCTACCCGGCTTGCCTGCAAGCTGCAATTCTTATTTCTAGTTGCAACGAAAACTACGACCGGTGACGAATTGGGCATTATCCAAGATGCTCCTTGACGGATGGATTTCTCGGCTTCGAACCAATTGTTACTACGATGTTACGCACGGTTGTCTGGAAAACCATGGGATAGACCGGATATATCTTCCAAGAGTAAACCACGCAAAACCTTTCCCCCCCAATATTACGCACATCAGGCCCTGCGGGGTGACGAAAAATCAATCAAAGTTCCTTTCTTTATTTCAGAGCTTCTCTGGACGCTGTTTAGATGTCGACAACGCTAGTTCAATTTCACCATTTTCGTCCACCATCTACAGAGAAACCCGCCGCCTCCTCTTAGCATCCTTTTTGTTCTGAATTACCCTCTCTTTGCAATGGTATAGGTCCACCAAAACCTTCTTCAATCGGTCCTCCATTCTCTTCTCGCCCGTTCCACCCATACGAAGCGATCCAGACCTCTCATCTCTCTTGCAACTCCCCAAAGCCCTACTAGCATCTCGCAAGACATTCTTCATAGGCACTGGAGTGGGCACACTTTCCATAGTAGGCCTTCGTCCACCATCACGATCACTTACCGCCTCAAAATCAACGGGGGTCAAGAGGTCTTTTCCATTCCCCCTCAAACTCCCAAGGCTTCCTTAACCGTCCTTCCACCCTGCACGGTTCATATACACAAACACCCGGGCGATCATTCGCCGCCATACAAGCATCCCCCATTGCTCCTCCATACCTCCTTCAAACACCGGCCCGCCATTTTTTCCCCAAACGTGCACCGCCTTTAACTTGCACAAAAGAACAAGACCAATAATCCGCGAACAACCCAATCGGATGTGGATTCTCAGGTACATTTTTCTGAATCGACCCGCCCATTCCGCCATACCATGTCCATCCAAGGACGTAGACCCCATCTGGAACTACATCCGGAATAGTTATGTTAGTGACGTAATAACTCACAGGCATATCATGTAACTTGCCATCCCTCCGACAAGAGAAAATCCATACTTGTCCACCTTTTTCTCATCTTCAGTTGCAACTGTAGGATTCGCACCCCAACAACTATAATGGAACGCATTATGCTGGTGTGCCGTCTTGTTCATCATACGTTGAATAGGAACCAAAGTATGCCGAACAAAACCGCCAGGGCCATGATTGTTACGTTGATATTTCACAGACAATGTTTCACCACGAGAAACAGTAATCGCTGGACGATCTGGAGATGTAATGTGCGGAAAAGGAGGGCGGAGAGCAGACACGTCACATGGGCCCGGCAAAGGGCGACGCCACCTCGTGCGGGACGCCGCCGAGACGACAGGCCTGGTTCATGAGGGCAGAGACAAATGTTAGGTAAGTGAGGAAGCTTTGTAAACGGGAGGAATGGAAAAAGCCAAGTAGTCGCTTACCTTTGCGGCGGTGGGACGCGGATAGGACATCACAGATGAGCTTGACTCTCGTGGGCAAGATGCAGCGCAAGGAAAAGAAAAACGAAGGCATGCATCTTGTGTTGAGTGTTGTTAAACGCGTGAGTGTATAGGTGTGCTTGTGATTTTGTGGATGAAGAAGTTGTCGACTAGTTCTACATTCACGAATAAGCGCAAGTAGCTTGCAGGCCAGCCGCTATTTATATGCCAACGAAATGGACGTCTTATGAGATGCCGGGGACAGTACAGTGCTCTATTTCCTCTGTATTGCGTGGAGATGACGTGCCTTGTAAGTTGGAAGGGAATATTGCGGAGAGGGATGAAAAGAGACCCTGTCGGAAAATGCAGTACGGATCCGTGAAATGGGCGGGCCCGACGGAGAGAGGGTTGTGCGCGGAGACCGGGAGAAGTAACACGCGTGTCAGATGAGCCTGTTGTTTTTTGTGTAATAGGGAGCATTGTTAATGGCAATTTTTCTAATTGATCGGCCACGTAATATTTAAAAATGCATAACTGAAACGGATGGATATTTTTTGTTTTGAGGAGAGTCACACATCGCCAAAGTGCGTCAAAAATGTAAATATTTTATGAGTGTTAGACGTGTTCTTGGAGAGGTGATCAAAAATATTTGGGTGCCGGGACTAGGCTCTGGTGAGGTGGATTCTTAGAAGAACGGATGGACACTGTTCGCTCATCACGGAAGAGGGCGTCCCCGTGTCCACTCGACAGTGTACACCCGTGTGACAAGCACCGGAAATTGTTTAGATACTGTCGATTGATACGAACGGGGCTGTTCATGTCGTACAGAATAAAGCTGCAGTAAACACCGAATCGAGGATTGTCTCTGACTTTTTGAAACAACGGCTACTTTCGGGCGAGGATCACTTAAGGCTTTTCCATAAATGCAGTTGCCCAGAATAACACGAAAGCACCAAAACTGTTCAATTCTGTAGCGTTTGATCCCTCCACGATGGCAATGGAGAGCTTCTCGAGAGCCAAAATGGTCCTCGTGCATAGACACGCAGCATAAGCTGTACTGTCTAATGCCGCATGCTTCTACTCCTGCCTTGACCAGTCGATGTTGTCACAGGGTCACAGGGGCGCAGACCCGTTTCTGTTTTCTCCTTTCCTTATCTCCAAACTTCGTTTAGATTTCCCCAGCTAGAAGTGCCAGACGACGAAGTAAACTACCCAATCACCCCTCCCTTGATCCCTCCGCACAACTTGTTTCAAAGGAATGAACCGCTGTACCTTACTACAGGGGGAAGGGGTGTCGTTTACTGTGACAGATGTATTGGCTACAACCCAGTAGCATTTCATACCTGAGTTTTACACTGGATACATAGTGAATGTCTAGACGGGTTGCTACACTAAACTGTATGATTAAGAATGTAATGCCGAAACACTGATTAAATACTGCAGGTTGGGCTGCAGGTTGGGCTTTACTCGAACCGCTTGCGAACCTACTTGAACTTCTCATCTCGAGCTCACTTTAATATATTGCAATAGTGTAACCGCAAACCCTTCCAACTTTTATGTCCGAATCCGTCGCAACTAAAATTTGAAAAATCGTAAAGCAAATATAGCCTTAGTTCAATACAACTTCGCATGAAACGTCCCGGTCCACCCACAACATTCAACACCCTGCTTTCACACCTACTAAACTACTGCAAAAAATATTTCAAAACATGGTTCAAGATGGAATTGATATCCGTGCGAAAGTGAGAGAAAATTAAGTTGCTTTACTGCTTAGAGACTTTAAAGTCTGTTTCGAGAGAGGGAGGAAGCACCACTCCACTGCTATTATGCGAGAAGCCTTTGCTTGAACTACCATTGATTCTTTCGAATTAAACGATTCTAAGTACAGGACAGCAAACGGTTATTGTTCAAAATAGCAACTGTACTCACTTCAAAGCCTACGCAAAGAAAACATTAATATTAGATTATTTCTCAACACGTTCCCTAATGTAAGGTGGGCACATACAAAAAGCGTAAGAACTGTACAGTATATTGATTACATATGACGTGACACTTTCAATGTAGCCCAAGAGTGTGATAACCATTATGGTACGGTACTTATTTCGGTGTGCCTTATCAACGGACTAGGGAAGTGCAACGTGTGGGGCCACTAAGATTGACTAGCTTTGGAAGGGGAGGCAAACATCTGCATATTACAGGATACTGTATACCATACTGCTGATTTACACTCATTTTACAGTACGGATGACTTTGCAGTACACATATCCTACTTAGCATGATTGAGCCGCTTCTAGCCACCGCGCCGGAGTTTGTGTTAATTCTCGAAGAAGTTGCGTTCCCGTCAATTGCTATCGTAAAAGTTACATGCGGCATCTACACAAAACGTTCCCAGCCAAGGAGGGATGCAGGAAGGGGACTCACCAAGCATGGGTGCTCACCAATCATGTTGATGTTTCTCTTTTGGTACATGCACTGGCAACGGAAATTCCGTAGAGGACACAACTCCATTTGCACAAGTGGGTAAAGGTTTGGCTGTTCTACTCCTCGAAGATATATTCGATGTCTCCAAAAGTACTCTAGACAATCACTATCGACTTAAAAAGTTTACTCAGATTGTGTGCTGATAACAGCGATCTCATACGCACACATGCTGACCTCGATGAGGCAGTCGAGAAGATTGGCTTGTATGCAATGTCCGTTGCCGAACGGTAGCTTCCAGACTCTTACTCTGGAAATGTTTGACATGCGCAACCATATTGACAAAATTCGCTTCTACCATGAGGACTACCGCTCCGTTGCGATCCTACTACTCTTGTTACATGCGCTGCCGCTACGCGACAAAACACCCCATGGAAGCAACTCTGCTCTGTCACCACCATGTTTGCGGTCACTCCAAATTTTATGACATCAAGTTGCTGTTGGAACGCAATTGCATTCGGACCGATGCTTGTACCGAGTACCTCGCACAAAAAGTGGATGCTTCTGAAAACTATCATGCGATGAGCCTGCCGCAAAAGCCACGCACAGTGTCAGTGAACAATCTGAGCCGTGATTTCAATGAGGTTGTCTTTGTTGATCACATGCTTTAGGACGGGCTCATTGTGCTTCACGTAATGGACGCAAAAAGAAGGTACTCGACTGGCGCAGTTGTTAACAGAACTAACATGGCCGATGCGATCATAGCCTTTGACGCATGCTGGCTCAGCCCGTTTTGGCACCGCAAAGCATACAAGAAGACAAAGCATTTCAAGGAACGAGTTCTCATCTTTCTTAAGCAAACTCGGAACGGAACTTCGCCGCCTTACAGACACAAAAAGAACGCAATCGAGTCCAAGCACAGGGTGATTCGGGATATTTTTCTACGCCTACAGCACGCATCTCCCGAAGTCGACACCCGGATTCTTGTGAGGCAAGCACTACGTGTATGCAACTACCTCTGTGGCAACGACGTCTCTTCCGCCTATGAGTTCGCCCACAACAGAACAAGTCCCCCTGTGCTTGGACCGTACGTTCAGCTGCCTGAGAGCGTCATTGTGGCACATGAAAACATCATTGCAGTACGCAAACTCAATGCTATTTTGCGGTCAAAAGCTACTGTCGACAAGTCTATCAAAGTTGGCGACATTGTCGAGGTCTACCACAAGTCTCCTAATTCCAAACGAGGACACTGGTCTCAACCTACTCCTGTTCTTGCTTGCAATCCGAAAAACCAAAGCGTCACAGTTACAGGTGCATCTGGCCGTCAGATAAAGGCAGCTCTTGAAGACACTCCCTACTCCGTTAACCAAGAACTTGATCTCGCGATTATCATTCAGAAAGCGATCGATACTCACGCAGCATACCGCGACGACGAATTGGAAGCTTATGGCTCCAACGACTCGGATTGTGCACAGCCCAATCCTGGGTTCCCAGCCCATGACTCTGATGAAGATGACTTTCTGTCAAACGCTGTGAATGCTCAAACACCAGAAATTCCAGCTCCGGTTACAGCAGAACCGGATAAAGTCACATATATTCCTGCTGATCCGAGCGATTTTGACCCCGAAACTGCAAATGCTCCCGAGCCCACACCGAGTTCTGCTGGATCCGGTGTTCGAGCTGGTCGGCGCGAACTACAATCTCTCGCCTTGGTGAGTGCAGACGAACCTAAGATGCGCACGCGTTCGAACAACGTACACGAAATCGAGCTCAAACCTGGTGAAGAGCTATCAAGCACTGAACAATATAATCTGCTCGTGTACAAAGAGAGTTTCAAATCGAATGAAATCCTGAAGCACCAAGCGCAAGGCCTGCCGACCTCCGTGATTGATAATGCCTACGCAGCCGAAGAGGAAAGCTTTCTGCAAATCTGTCAACTCGTACACTACTCCGATGCCTCTGCACACGCCAACATTGTGAATAGCCATGTCATTTACAACGTCAAGGACCTCGGTGACCATAGTCAGCACTGCAAAGCCAGAATTATACCGCATGTTAACAAGGACACGTAAAGGGATGAGCTTCGCACTGACTCCTCATCGTGACCACCATTTGGCATACGCCTACACCTGTTTATCTGCACGATTCTTGGTTGTTTTCTCGCCAAGGTCGACTTCAACAGTGCTTTTCTGCAATCCGACAGAGGCAAACGAGATGTGGACGTTATCCCCTCGTGAATGCAATGACCAATCGTTCCTGTGGCTTTTACTGGTAGTAGCCTACGGTCTAGCCAATGCAAATGCCAAATGACAAGACCACTCCGACGAAACGTTTCTCAACTTTGGACTGCACTCCGTTCCATTCGTACCATAGCTCTCGTTCAAAAGAGAAGGCGGAGAAATGGCGCTCATCGTGGCTAAATTTGTCGACGACATGTTGATGTCTGGCACTGAGAAGGCATGCTGCGCCTTCCAGAAGCTTCTCGAGAGTGTCTACAAGCTCGGTACAATCTCACACATGCCTGGACAGTTTCTATTCTTCGGACAGATCAGCCAAGATGAAAAATCAGAGATTACTTTCGATGCTGATCAGACACTTGCTGCTATTGAGCCTGCTATAATTTTTGATTGCGCCAGAAACAGTCTAGAGAGCCTCTGACTGCATTTGAAAAGCATCTCTACCAGTAAATCAACGGTTCGCTTGGGTTCCTCGGTCAAAATGTCAGCCCCTTTGCCAGCTTCTTGACGAGCTACCAACAGACCAACTCTAACGTCACTGTATCTGATCTCGTCCATTTAATCAACATAGCGAAGAAACCGAAAACGCTCTCTACTCTGTCACGATTCCGCCGGCCATCAACAGTACCCACGAAATATCAAATATCTGTTCTCACCTTTTCCGACACTGGACGCCCTTCCGACTACGGTCAACCTGGCTGCCTCGCTGTTATCCTTATTGGTAATCTTCAGAAAGGGTCAACCTTCCATCCCATTTCTTGGCGGTCGCACCTCTCTGCGCGTCCGACGAAGTCCAGTGCATCGACAGAAACACTTGCTACTGGAGACGCCATCGATGACGGCTGTAACAGCCTGACGTCTTCATTACAGCTGTAAGGTGGTGCAATGTGGAATCCATTACATTTTTCATTATCGATTAATATCATGCACTCTCCACGAGAGTCAAATCTACTCTCCTCACTGTCGGTTAGCATTTAATTCCAACAATACTTAAGCCTTTTTTTCAATTTGAGATTCAGAAAAGAGAAGCAGACAAGTCTCTACAAAAACCCTACCGTGTCCTGCAACAGTGATCACTTGCATTCGTGGCACAACTCAGCCGGCTGCCAAAAGCCGTGCTATCGCATCAGAGTGATTTTCACTGCAATGGAGACAGTCACTCTACAGGGCAGCCCATGCTCATACCTATTCAACATCCAACTCTCCAAAAGCTGGACGCAATTCGATCCGAACTTTCCTCAAGGAACGGGAAGATTATTTACGCAAAGCCAAGGACGTAGCTGGCCAAGGGAGCACTTTACTCCCGTTTCTATAGAAGCGTCGGTTACGACAGACCTACTTACTTCCAATTCGCCTAAACACTTTCAAGGATGTCTCTTCAATAGAAGAACTGTCAGAGCCTGTCCTACTAGCTTGGCTCTCTGAGAAAGTTGGACGGGTTGCTGACTCAATCACGCGGCATCTCTGGCGGCTGATTTGAAAAAGTATGTTCGCATTAACTAAGGGAAGATGACCCGGAGCTGCGGATACTCAGCCTTTTCGCACACAATGATATTTTTTACGTCGTCGTGGTTTGGAGAACCTTCCAAAAGATAATCCAAAACTGGCAATAGGACATATTTGTTCACTATTGTGTCCTGCTGCTTTACGACGAAAAATTGAAGCTGACTTACAACTGCGACAGGCCAACTTGGCAAGTAATTGGATGTCTTTCTACACTTATGTCATTGCAGAAGCTACGAATTGAGAAATATGTCCCGTTGAGAGGTCCAGATGATAATGGAACTATAAACAGGCGCTAAGCATGGCCTGTGATGAGGTGCAGTTAGAGAGCACTCGAGCGAATTATAAGAAAAGCCGGGATCAGAACCATGCCGGCAATGAGCGATCAGGTTCGCTATCAAGGACAAATCAAGTATTGGCAATGGCAAAGCAGCTGAAGGGGAACCTACAAATAGATCACCCCCGCCCTGTTTAAATACGAAAACGTGCCCAGTGAGTGCCTTTTTACGAGATTGCCTAAAACAGAACCAAATCAGAAGAAAGAACTCCTGCGAGAATACAGAGAGTTAGAAAAAAGGCTCTTTGAAACAACTAGTTTCGTCTTAGCCCTCTGCTATAAATGGTAGTCTATCGGGAATGCTGATGGACAAGCTTTCAGTTATTGTCTTCAGCAACTATGGAGCCGATATTGCAGCAATAGACGCCAACCATCCGCAGTCTCTGGCCAATCACAGTATCTTTGCTCCTGTCTTACCATTGGAAGCTCCATGGGATTGGCCATCAGTAATGAACATACTCGCACAGTACTGGCAAGCAGGAAAGCCCGAGTGTCACCACTATTCATATACCGGAGGGACCTATGCGATTACGAAATATTGAGTACCTCGTCGTGGATGATGATATGGATGAAGGCTTACTTTCCCACCCTTTACTGCAATCATTAGGTTTCACCTTGGATAAGCACCTAGCACGGATTCGACATTTGTTGGATAATACAGATCTATCTATCATCACTTGGGAAGCAGATACTCCTTACCTACGAACCACACAGCAAATGGAGGACAGCTATCTCAATTGCTGAGGGAAACAACATCAGCAAGTGAAATACGCTTACTAAATGAATAAGTTCCTAAGCAGACTGCGCTTGGCAGTGCCACAGAAAGTAAGCTTGAAATTTCCCAGTTGGACAAGGTTAAGGAACCAGGGACGCACATACCAGATGAAGTAACTATCTACCTAGACATGATGATTGATGACCCCCAGAAGACCGGATTGTAAGGCAGAAATTTGCGCAATTAAAGGAGATCGTCAAGAGCCACGCAGATGTATTTAGGATCGGTATGGGCTCTAACCCTCCCGTCAATTTGCAGCCGATGAACATCAAAATTTTCAAAAATGCCAAACCAATTAGGGTCTGCCCACGCAAACAATCCATTGAGCAGTTGGCATTCCTTGAGAAGAAGGTCAATGAGCTAGTAGACATCGGTCCCATCTACAAAAAATCGGAAAGCTCCTGTGCTTGTGCCCCCTTGATCATTCCGAAACCAGGACCCGAGAAATGGCGTCTCACAGTAGACCTGCGACCAGTGAAAAAAGTGACAGATCTGCATGCCCGGCCTATGCCGAACTTAGAAACAGCAATTGCAAGGATGGCTGGCATGACATGTTTCGATAGCCTAGATTTATGCCATGGTTATTGGCAACTGCCCCTAGCACACGACTCGCAGGAATGTTAAAGCTTCATTACGTCCAATGGGTCTATTCTCCGACTCGAGTCATGCATGGACAGAAAAATGCGACAGCATACCGCCAAAGCGCAATCTAGCTTTTGTTCCAAGATCAGAAAGAAAACATTCAACTTTGGCTTGACGTCATGATCGTCCATGCACGATCAGAGAAAGATCTTCTGGAAGCTCTTCAAACGAATCTTTAAGATTTGTGAAAACGCAGGCTTAAAGCTGCATGCCAAGAAATGCAGTCTATTTCTAAAAGAAGTACGGTAGTGTGGGCGTGTAATTGACGGCAAAGGAATAAGATTAGACCCCTCCATATTGACAGCACTTCTCGACATGCCTTCACCGTCTACAGGTGATGAGCTCCAAATATTTCTTTGCTCAGCTAACTTGATGCGCAGTGCCATTCCTACATACAACACCCTGGTGGCACCGATCTCGACATTTATGGAAACATATATACCAGAAGGCTGGGCGTCGAACAAAGCGAGCAGTGTCCACAGTATCGCTCTCCGAACATGGATTGGGCGCGGAATATGAGCGGTGTTTCACTCAAATCGAAGATGCCCTTGCCAATGCCGTTCGTCTAGCCCACCTGGACTCGCAAAAGATACTATGCCTTATCACTGACGCAAGCAATTTTCATTGGTCTGGCATCCTCACACAAATCCCCAAGGACTGCATTGAACACCCTTTCGCGGACCAGCAGCATGACCCCTTGGCGTTCCTGTCCGGCTCTTTTACCCCTAATCTCAAAACTGGTCCACACCAGAGAAGGAAGCGGCGGCAATAATACAATAATATTTAGCATCGAACGTCTGGACTACTTCCTAATGCGTCCACGGGGTTCTATTTGTTCACGGACCATAGTAATCTCGTATTCAATTTCGGCCCAAATCAATGCTCAGTCACAATTTCCCGTAACGCAAGAAACAAAGTTCGACGATGGAGAATGCTCCTATCCTCTTTCCAGTACACCATAATACACATCGCTGGCGAGGAAAATTGCTGGGCAGATCTATTATCCCGATGGGATTGAAGGACAACCAGGCCAAGTTGAATGATGCTCATCGTAGCCCACATATGCAACTCGCTCGTTTACTTCAAGCGCCTTTAGCACCTACTCAGGACGATGACCTCAAATGGCCAGCATTGGAAGATATCACGCAGGGTCAAGGCTCAGTCACTATATCAGATAAAACACGACTCCGGCTTTCAAAATCTAATGGTCTATGGAAGACAGAATCGGGGGACATTTGGATTCAAGCTGATATTGTATCCATTCAGCTTCGTTTGTGTCTAGTGGCACACTTTGGGAGGGGTGGACACAGAGGTTTTGAAACTACCCTTCGCACAATTCAAGCACACTACTACTGGAAAAATGGCGGATGATATCCGCAACTTCTACCACTCATGCCTTCATTGCGCAGCGACATCATCAGGTTACCGAATTGCAAGGCCTTTTGGTCATGTCATCCACGCTGAGAAGCCTAACGAAATCCTTCGCTTTGACTTCATTTTTATGAGAGATAGCGATACAGAATTCTCATATGTTCTAATGCTTACGGACGATGCATCTTCCTACGCGTGGCTACTCCCAGCTGTAGCTCCAGATGCACCTTCTGCAGTGACAGGCATTATGAAATGGTTCGCTGCGTTTGGTGTTGTTCTCATCTGGATCTCCAACCGTGGATCAAATTTTAAAAATCATGTAATGCACCTCCGCAATAAGGTTCTCCACGCGCAGCATCATTTTACCGCTCCGAACGCCCCACAATCCAATGGGACAATTGAAAGGCTTGGGCGCGAAGTACTCAGGACTTGTCGCGCCCTACTATCTGAATATAGACCGGCGGAGAGACAGTGGCCTATCGTGCTCCCAATTATCCAGTCTGTTTTAAACCACGCCATTAGAAGCTCTCTTGGGAACCGTGCACCTGTCGCCGTTTTTGCAGGGTTGCCAGCAGACAATCCTCTTCGCCTACTTACTCTGCCGTCTTCTAAGATCGTCTCATCAGTTGATTAAAGCGCTAACACTACGAAAGGTAGCAATAACTAGCATGCTAATGGCCCTAGATGAATTGCACAAAAATGTGGCGTCGCGTCGAGGAAAAGCAAGAAATGGCGCTATCCAGCTCCATAATTCTCGAACCCACGTTCACTCATCAAACTTTTCTGTCGGAGACTACGTTCTTGTGGCAAAGCGCAAACCAAGCGACGGCCACAAGCTCCAAGTTCACTGGACAGGCCCTTTTCAGATCACAAGTGCGCATTCTGAGTGGGTGTTTTAGGTTGGGACATTATTAATAATCAGCTCGCGCTGGTACACTGTAACGAGTTGAAGTTATATTACGATTCTACCCTCGAAGAAACCGAAGATCTAAAAAGGACTGTCGAATATAACAACCCTCACTATAATACGGTCAATAAGCTTTTGGATCTCAGATACAATCGTTCAGAGCAAAGGTATGAAATGCAAACAAAATGGCGAGTTTTCAGCCATTAAGACCCGACATGAGAACCCCTCCAACACATGCATGAAGACATACCGGATCTGTTGCACCAGTTTCTCTCAAGCTTTCCCGACCGGAAAAAAGTAGATCGCGCACATTCCTCCTTGCGACGTCCTCGGAAGGAGGGAGTGTAACAGCCTGACGTCTGCAATACAGCTGTAAGGTGAGTGCAATGTGGAATGCATTACACTTTACATTATCGGTTAATATCATGCACTCTCCACGAGAGTCAAATCTACTCTCTTCACTGTCGTTTAGCATTTAATTCCAACAATACTTAAGCATTTCTTTCAATTTGAGACTTAGTAAAGAGAAGCAGACAAGTCTCTACAACACACTCCACCATTTCCTGCAACACGGCATACTGCTCTATAGCTCTCTTGAGTTGATTCTGAACACTAATATCAACCTCACAGCCGCGACTGACTCTAAGGAACTGTACCATTCAATTTGAACATGCTGCACGCCAACGGAAAAATCTACCCGTGGTGATGTGTCGTTAATCCGATACATCTTTGAAAAACGCAAGCTGCACAAAGTTATGTGGCTGCCAGGAAAAGCAAATCCAGCTGACGTTCTCACGAAAATCAACAACAGATCTATCGACACAGTCCGGCTACTTCTCTTCGATGGATGCTGTTGCGCAGTGGTAACAAAAGTTTATAACTCCTTGGCTCACCCAGGTGAATAATAATACTGTCATGATTAGATGTACACCTAATAGCAAATTACTTGTAGTTCTAAGTCACCCAAAAGGCATGGGTTTGTAATCATTACATAAATATGGAGAGGTGACGTCTGATAGAGTGGAGGTTTCACTCGGTCCACGTAATCACGTCACTTCACCTCGAAGGGAATACGGATTGTGATCAAGTGCGCATCCCGAGCTTTTGTACTGGGTACTGGAACTGGGCACTTGGGATTGCTTTCGTCATGATGTCGGCAACCATCTCCGATGATGGAAGATACTCGAAGGATACCTTTTCTTTCGCAACTTTGTCCATGATCATTTGGTACTTGATGTCCAGATGTTTGATCTGTCGTTCACAACTCCATTCTCATCGATTTTGATGCATCTCTGATTGTTCTCCTTGATGACCATCGGTCCAAGCTCTGCACTGCAAGTTAGAGTCAATTGGAACTTTTGAAACCAAAGAGCCTCACGTGTAGCAAATGACATCGCGATGGACTCAGCTTCAGGAGAGCTCAGGGCTACACACGACTGCTTCTTGCTCCGCCAACTTATTGCTCCTCCAGCCATCACGTACACATATCCACTGATGAAATTCCGCTGTGGCTTTTCTTGAGCCCAGTCTGAATCAGTGTAGCCGGCCAAGAGGTCGTTAATACCAGAACATTGGAGAGCGTTATCTTTGTGGCACACAATTCGAATCCCTTTCGTACCCTTCAGGTAACGAAGTACATGCTTTGCAGACTTCCATAATGCCATTGTTGGGCTTTGCATGAACCTAGAAAGACCACCAACAGCGTATGCGATCTCTGGCCGTGCCGTGTTCGAGAGATGGAGAAGGCAACCAATAAGCTGCTGATGCGGAGTTCTTTCCACTTTTTCGAGGCACTTCCCCTCATGCATACTGCCGGATATGGTAAGATTAGTTCCTGGCGGTAGTGTAACCTTTGCTGGCGCGCAATTCTTCATTCCGAAGAACCTTAACATTCGGTCAATCAATGGTTTGTGATGAATTTCCGTGCCATTAGTAGTAGTTTCGATAACAACTCCCAGGAATTTGCTTTCATCAGTAACGAGTACAGTGAATTTTGCACAAATAGAATCCACTGTTTGTTTGGTTTCTGTCATGTCATTCCCAGTCAACTTAACATCATCAAAATATACAACAAGTAATGTACAGAGCTTACTGGACCGCTTGAAGTAAAAAACGAGGTCTGCATGCGACTTTGCAAACCCAAGGAAAACCAAAAATTATGAAAGAAGTCCCTCCAAGCCCTCGATGCCTGCTAAGCTCCGAAAAAAGCCTTATTCAATCCACAAACCTTACCTTTAGATTTTGGATGCCCGTACCCTTGTGTCTGGTCAACGTTGATCTCCTCAGAGAGCTTCGCATTAAGAAAAGCATTCTTAAAATCAAGTGATGTACTAGACCACCCAAGAAGCGTCGAATAAGCAACGATTAATGTGAATGTTGGATATTTGGCGACTGGGGAGAAAATATCAAGGTAGTACACTCCATGTTTCTGAGTGAAGCCCTTGGCAATCAACTGGGCCTTGTAGCGATCGATGTTCCCATTACAGTCCGTCTTTACATCATGTACTCATTTTGTTTTGACACGCTTTCGCCCTTTTGGCAATGATACCAGTGACCAAGTGTCAAGTTGATTCAATGAGGAGATTTATTCGTCCATTGACTTTTGCCAGTGCGCTGCGTCAGGAGAATTCACTGCCTCTTCATACGTCATCGGTAGATGCACCCGATCTGCATTCATAGTCGAATCAGTGACCAAGCATGCAGTTTGAAATATCAAACGGTCAGGTGGCTTCCCACTATTTCATTTATCTGAGCGTCGTGGAGCCGCCGGCATGGGAATGAGCTCAAGCACAATTTCATACTGGTTGTCATGCTCATCAGCACCTGAAATGACTTACTCCAGATAATCATTCTCTACAGATTGGCTGTTTTCATTATCGACTTCAGCCATATCAATCCGCACCAGTGAGTCTGAATCAATTGAACCCTGGATGGACTCATTTTCGACTAACTCAACGTCTTGAAAAACAACCTTTCCTAAGGATGGGTAGAACACACGATATGCGTGTCCTCGATCTTATCCAACAAGGATACCTTCCTCCGCCCGAGGGGCAAACTTATCCCTGCGTTTAGCTGAGGTTATATGGACAAATGCCCTACAATAAGAAACCCTGGAATGTGCCAGTTTGGGACGTCTTCCACGGATTGCCTCGAATGGTGTCAATCCATTATTACAGCTGGATGTGAATAGACGGTTCCTCAAGTAGTTTGCACAACTTGTAGCTTCTGCCCAGAAACTCTCACGGTTGTGCACATGTAGTCCCATCATCATGCAACGAGCCATATCCAATAAAGTACTGTTCAATCTTTCCGCGCGTCCATTTGATTGGGGAGAATATGGCGTTGTGAGCTCATGAACAATTCCTCGCTCCTCTAACCATCCTTTCAATCGCTTTCAGACATACTCGCCACCACCATATGATCGAAGCCATCTCACACTCTTGCGATTCAGCACCATGATACGAAAGACTGATCCATTGAATAGGTTATCAATCTCCAAAATCATTTCCCTCAGCGCATCAGCCACCTGACTCTTTCCTTTCATGAAACGAACCAGTTAAAAACTACTGTGTTCATCAATCAACTTCACGAAAAAATGCGAGCCAGAGAATGACCTGGCGCGTACGGGTCCAACTACATAGTAGTAAACACGTTTCAGGGGATCCGGGGCTGTTTTGCCGTCTTTAATTGACAGTCGTGGATTTCTGCGTTGTTTTTCGGTGAGACAGTCTCTGCATGCACCACTGCGAGAGGGTAGATTCCCCTTTTCTAGAGGAATTCTCTCTGTAATTGGAATGCACTTCCTCAAATTAGTGTCTCCAATGTGACCAAGACTTTTATGCCATAATACAGCTTCCTTTGTTACTGTCGCGACTGTCACGATATCAACAGTACATTTCTTGACTTTGTTCGCAATTTAGTACAAACCATCCATGGTCTAAAGGGCGGGCAACTTAATCTTGTTTGTCCTCTTCTCTTGAACTTCGCAAATTCCCTGTTCTTTTTAATCATCGAACACAACTCGAAATCTCTTCCCGCGGATTCTGGAAACAGACAGTAAGTGGTACATGACATTTGGTGTGTACAGGACGTCATGAGATACGATCTCCTCACGTCTTCCATTGAAAACAGCAGTGGTGGTTACAGTTCCAAATCCATGAGCGTGGATCACGTCCTTGTTCCCAACTTGGACAGAGCCTTGCTTGGGATAGAATTCGGTGAAATTAGACATGTCGTTGCTCACATGGGAGGTGCAGCCGGAATCCATGAGCCATTTTGATGAATTATGCAGCTTACTGCCCGTAATAATTACCTTTGAGGGTTTTGGCGTGCTTAAATTCACGTGCAAGAGCTATTACGTGTACATGTAATCATGCAAGTATCATTATTCACCTGGGAGACTCAAGGAATTATAACCTTTGGGTCACACTGCGCAACAGATGATTCCCCATCGATCTCTCCAACGCCGAATCGCGAGACACAACCCGCTCCGTTGGATATGAATCCACTAGAAGAGAGAGAGTGTATAACTTGGGTCCAATAATCATTGGCACCCAGGCTACCATGCCTGTACATTACTGTGCAATGGGTTTGATCGACTTCAACCAATCAATTAAGTACTGTATTCTGTCACATATTAATTTTTTCAGTCCTGACACAGCCACATCTCCTTTCATTTTTCTCTCCTGCCTTTCTAACGTTGGTATTCTGCACCGAACGACACACTGAACCTCACTACAAGGTACACTGCCCTGTTGTGTATCCTAAAGAGGATTGCCGCAGTGATTTGCAGCAATATTGTCGCTAATGTCAACCCCAAAATGGACTAATGTGTATTCATGTACCAGATGTGTATCACAAAGCCAACCCAACTGTGCTTTTACCAAGTCTTAACATCCTATAGATTTTTTGAGCAGACACCCCATTTAAGAGAGGATGGTTTCGCTCTTTCAGTCAAATCTGTAGAGAGCTTTCTTGCCCGCTTGCTCACCCTGTAAACCTGTTGCTGGAAGTCGGTGTACCTCTCCCACGCCTCTGTTGATCTTCTGGACTGCAACTCTCATTCTCATCTGCTTTCTCCCTGCCAAAGCTTCCCACCAGTTCTTTCTTTTTTATCAAACTATCAAACCAATCAATAGCCTATTTATTGATTATTCTGCGACAGGAGCATAAACTTCTGTGAAATCTACGCCACATCTCTGTAAAAAACATTTCTTCACCAACCGTGCTTTGTATATTTTCACTCCCTCTTTTGCATTACGCTCAAGGTTAAACACATACCTTGTTTTAATCACTTTTCTTCCTTCCTGTAAATTGGTCATCTCCCACGTGTTCAGTTTGTGCAATAAGTTCACCTCGTATTTCATTGCGTCTATCCAGTCAGTAGCATCTTCCATTTCAAGGGATTCTGTGTACGATTTTTAAATGCTTCTGTCATCAATTCTTTCTTCCACGATTGTACTAGCTTCCTGATACTCCAAATGACTGGGTGCTATTCCTACCGTGTGGTGATTATACCCCAAAAACCATGGTAGTTAGTTAGTTGCTCTACGGTTTCTTCATCGGACGCATAACCATTTTCAATATTATTGTGCTCGTGGTTTTCGTTTAGCTGTGACCCATCATTTGACTTTTTCACATCACAAATTTTCTCTTCTTCATCTGTCGAATTATTCTTTCTGCCAATTACTGTACCCTCAACAGATTCGCAGTGGTCAAATATGATGTCATTGTCATTTATATTAAATTCGACTTCCTTCTTCTGTTTCCAGACTACTACCATGTATTCATTGAGTGTCACATCCTTACTCTCAACTATTTAAGAATCTGTAAAAGTGAGGAATATTTATGCATCCCCTCAACAGTACTCCACGAAAACTTTCCGTGTTGTTCTACTGTCAAAAGTTCCATCCCGTTTCTATTTCGGTTTATATTCATACGTTTTGCATTCGAAAATTCAACGAAGTTCCACGTCCGGTTTGTGCTAATGTATGAACTGAAAAGGCGTCTTATGCATTTGGCAAATTTTGAGACAAAAAGCAATTTAGGATAAAGTATGCAAAATTGACTGCTTCTGCCCATAAGTTGTCGGTAAATCCAGGCATGGACATTAACATTGTTCTCGTCAAATCATAAAGTTTGCGATTAAGTCGCTCCGTCTCTCCATTTGATTCCGGGGAATATGCGGTTGTAGCTCAATGTACGGTTCCCCTTTGCGTCGACCAATTCTGTAACGAATGTTCTACGTATTCGCCCCCTCCATTAGATCTCAACCACCTCACAGTCTTTTGGCAGGTGCGAGCTAATTAATTTACGCTTTCGTTTAAAAAAATCTCTAATTCCTTAGTCATCTAAATCAAAACCACCGCTGCTTCATTCTCCTTCCCTAAGAAACAGACTATGGAATACTTACTTTATTCGTCCAACAATGTGGCGAAAAAAATTTGACTTTCCAAGCGACTGGTGTCGCATGGGCCTAACAACATCTGTGTAAACGCTCTCAGCTGTCCTCTTGAAAACGTTGTCCTTATTCTTTTTGGACCTATAGTTTGCTCGTGTCTAGTTTCCGAAATTGCATTGCTCACAGTGTGCCAAGTATTTCGTAATATATTCCCATTTCATGCCAGTCACATGAGGTGCGTTAGAGAGTAAAATATCCCTGTGCAATGGCCTAGTCACTGATGCCATTACGTTTTCCTGTTTTAGCGGTGTAAATGTTTGCTTCGCCATCGAAAATGCTTACTACTGCCTCATGTAGTCCATCGATTGGCTTTTTTGCCCATCATTTTAACCTCATCAGTTTGTTTATGAGTATTTTTTAACACATTATCGCCGGATTGATTCTCCTCCTCATGGATTACAGAATTGTAATGTTTCTTTCTTGCTTGAGAAAGAAAGAATTAATTGAACATCAAGCCGGGCACGCGGAATATATTTTGTAGCGCAATCTTCTTTCTCATCCCTTGTACCACATTTATGATCATTACCGTTCCATATCCAACTGAATTGACATCTTAATGGTTTCTAACTCTAACGACGCCAATCTCCTCTGTGAATAAGAGAAAATTCTCAGTGCGGTTTAAAATATTCCTCGTCCGACCAGAGTCTACCATCCACTTGTCCGATTTCTTGCCTTTTGGTTAACGAGAAATACTTCAGGTAATGTTAACATCGCTGATGCCATGTATTCATCGCATTTTTTACTTCTGCAGATTCTAGCAATATATCACGGACTTCTGCATATGATGCAGCTTCGCTTCTCTTGCACATTTTATATCCAAGGTTAATTTGGTATGCCAGCAGTTCTTTGAAAAGTATCACAGCCTACCATACATGTAGCAATTTCCGCTTTGATCACCTTTATGGGTAAGGAGTGCCTTCTCAACGCTCTAATCTGACTCCGCCCAACGTGTTTACCTAACAATCAGCTTAGAAACGGCTACATGTTTCGTATTGACACTGCTCATAATTTCTTCAACTGTGAAATCGATTCCTTTTTAACAATCCTCTCAGTAGTGCTACCTTTCCCTCGATCTACGTGATATGATGCTCTGCGCTTTTCAGTACATTAGCCAAATAAAATATCTTGCTCGAGTAGATAATCATCGATTTTAAGAGTGTCCAACTTTTCACCTCCGACACTTTTCATTTTGTGATAGCTTCGTATCTACCGAAGCTTCAAAAACAACCTTAAAATGTCTTCAACAACTTCCAGACCTATGACGGGCAGCTTCTTCTCCACAAAGCGGCATTGTAAGTCGGATCGATTGACATTAATGAGAATGCTGGCGCAATGTCATGGTTTCGCATCTGTGGCTCTGCATTAACAGCGTCATCAGTTATATTCGATCCCCTTTCCCCAGGAATATTAGTGGCTGAGCTTCTGTCCAAGTGTGGCGTCTGTACATACGTCCAAAATTGTTTGCCTCTAAACATCACTTCCATATCGTTGGGCCGAGATAAGTAATTATCCGCACTTAGCGGTACGATTCCAAAAAGTTCAAGTTCTTTTTCTTCCATCTTGAAGCTAGGCGTAATCAGCAAGGCAAAAAAATGCGTTAGATTTAGCAACTGTATCGATAGGGAGAGACAAGGTATGGATAATGAATTGGTTAGGAGTTCTTTTCTTGGCCCATAACCTCTTGCAGGTCGTTTGTTAAATTCTTTATTTTTCTGCCTCTGTGTTGATCAAGCGCTATGTTATATACTATTTTTCCCCAGGGTTAAGTACTTGTACCGGAACTTGAACTGGAAATCAAATCTAAATCATGTTTGTCTACAGCACAGTGGTTCTAATATAAATGCACAAACTATTCAATTGTTCAACTACAACAACTTCAAACAAGAAAGTTGGAAGGATCCAATCGGCTAACTGAGGTATAGTGAGCTAAGAAGTTTTAAGGGCTTTTAGAGTGAAAACGCTTACGGCAGATTTTTGAAAATATTTATTCAACTTGCCTTGATTGTCATGGGCATTTTCGTTTACCATTTACAGTCCTTTATATTTTAGTGCTCTCTGTATCTTAGCACCCGTAATCAGTGTTTCTGGAAACACGAATTGACCGAGAAGTCTCAAACCGGTTCATGTCGTGTTATTAAAATTTAATGTTTTTTTTCGTATCTGAAAGTTCTTTTTGGGACCGTCTTCACTTAATTAAGCAACTTCTAAGCATATATGATTTTTATAGAAGGATTGCTCTGAGTAAAGGAGAACGTCGAAATTAGGCGTATTTCGATGATTTTTTGAGTTGTGAGAGAAATTGAGCGTTTATACCCAACCATAAAGTGATTAATGCTCTGCAGGTAGTATTCTGTTAATTCCAACGGTTGAAATACTGGTGTTTTTGCCTACATATCAGCTGGGAAGGAGCAATTCCAATAAACACGCTTTGTGTCTGAATTTTGAAGTATCTAAGGAAAGGTTTGAGGTGGCTTTTCGATCCCTAAACATCCAGGTTAACACTCTTAATAATAAGTTTGAGTATTTCATCCATATTCTAGATGTAAATGAATTTTATCTGATTGAGTTGCTCTGTAGTGATGTATTCGGCTAGACCACAGTTTCAGTGCAACGATTTCGGAGAAAGTATGCAGTTTCTGGTGTCTATAATCAAAAATTACAGCGATTTCTTTTGGCAAGAGACGATCAATAAGAAAGAACTTTCAAAGAACGTAAACGAATGCATTTAGCCATTAACGCCTTTTAAAAACAAGTAATTTCCAAAATTTGGTCCTATTATAGAGAGTGATTCATGTAATGTTTATTGGATGACTGAGGCGATCATTGAAAAGGATGAGGGCCAAAAAAAGGACTTCGGAAGGTCCTTTGTGACCATTGGGCTCGACTCTGACAGCTGTCATTACATTCGGGCAGAAACAACGAGTCTCACAAAGCTTAGCATGAGCAAAAACGTTCAGAGACAAAATTTTTGCTTTATGCAGCTTTTTTAAAGCTTTGCAGTGTCGATGGAGTTGATTTCGAGTAGAATGGTCTATTTTAACAGGAATCCTCCGGTTCTATGCACAGAGCTGTAGCTCAGAGTCTCTTGAATGCCTTGCATCTACAATGAGTCAATACTTGTTTAAACAATTTTTATGATATCGAAAATTATTGTTCCTCTTTGAAAATTCAATCTTAGAGTTTGTTGGAGAAGGAAGATGTAATTTCAGAAAACTGCTCAAAAATGATCGAAAACATTTTATTGGCGATAAATCATATTTACGAGAATAAAACAAATTGTTGCGAATAGTACCCCTGAGGAACATCATTGCATCGCCTCTCCGCATCTTTACGATACACGCAGTTGATCAGCACATAACGGCGGAGCATGCTTCGACCAACTCGAAGGACAATTAGCAGCCGATCTCAAGGGCGTCACAAATACCACTCCAATTATTTAATCTATCCAACAATAAACCCATATTTGGCCGATTTTAATATCCTTTTCTCCGTAAATCGGGAGAGATACTCTGTTTTATTCCAGATTTGAACTCATTTCTTCAGTTTAGCCCACAGTGAGCGCCTAAGGAAGTTGAGCTATCCCCTAGACTATGGACGATTTGCTATTAGACCTACGTCTTTCTAGCACCCATTTACACAGCAATTTATCCTAAACCAATCAAAAGTTTCAAAAATGGAGCAAATATTGTATCTCAAGTAGTGTATATCTCGTCAACCAGCATGATGGAATTGAAAGACAGACCAAAATGCGATTTTCTGGGCAACGCTCAACAGCTTGTTTCAAATTGGTGTGTATGTCACCAATTGTATAGAAAGTACTGGTAGCGTCAAGGTATAAGGTGGAAGCACTCCTTTGGTGGCTATAAATTTTCCCTCCTTCTGTTTTCAATATAATTCAATTTTCCTTTACGCGACGAAATTTCAATTTCTTTCTATTGTTTTTGTTTTCTTTTCTCTTTTATGTAAAAGTTACTCCTTTTTTCCACTTATTATTTCAAAAAAATCCTCTGATATATCCGAAGAGGCCTTTCTAATGCCTGAGGACCCCAATCGCTAAGAATCAGCCGCCAATCACCTACAATTCCTCACACATATGCTGCATTAGCTGCTGCAGAATCTCTAGCATACCAACGACTAGATTGCCACACACAGATCAGAGCTTTATATTGCAGCGTAAAGCGAATCATCTTTGGAGTCTGAACAGGTAAAGGGATGAAAATAAGGTTTTTTCAACCAATCAACCCATGAATAGTCAGCCTGGCCCAAAGAAGAACAATCTGACAACTATCGTTGAGAAAGGATCAATTAGAAGATGTTGTGTTGAGATGAAGAACTATCTCGGATCAAAAGATAAAATTGGACCACTGAATGTAGCACTCAGTTAATTTTCAAGCGGTGCCCTTGAATGGTGGACGGTCCACACCAAAAGAGAAGAAGGAAAAAGAATGAATCACCGGAAGACTCGGGATGTTTATTCAATCCAGCTCTTAAGACATTGAACGATGAACAGATTGATCGAGATGAGCTTGACCGCCGTAAATAAGTCAAAGATGTTCTTGCCTTCAACTTTGATTTCAACAAAATTACACTGGACATCCTGATATCGACATTTGGGACCAGATAGATCGTTACTTTTGCGGTTTAAAGCAGTTTATCTGGAAGGCGTTTGCACCAGAGAATATATCCATCTTTCTGAGCTCATAAGAGATGCTGAACGAGTGGAATCGGCCTATATGCGTTCTGAAATCGATAACCTGTCAAAGTCTTACGGAAAAATCAATAGAAACGTTACAATTTTTCTCGAATCTGAGGTTCATGTCTCATGAAATCAGGACATAGAAGTTAAATCGGCATTGGAAATGGTATCCCAAGTTTACAGAAGCTTTGAAAAGATGAAAGCAACTATTTATGCTCGAATGTTTCTGGCTCAGGTGCAGATAGAAAATCAACATGGCTAAATCTGCGCAAAGGTCCGGAGTAACTGATTTTGGGTCTGCAGTCATTATCCTTTCCGGATAAAACAATAAAGAAACCATAGTTATGAGAAAAAAGCCGAGAACACCGTTGATGCAGAGAAAGAGATCCATTGTATCTACCGTTAGGTCGAATATTACCACTATTGGAACATTTCCCCCACATATTAAAGAATGCAAGGGCGTTCTTTATTTCAATAGAAGAACTGCGGGTAACCAAACAAAGCTTCTCATAGGTCCTGGCAGTGATATCAACCTCCTGGGTGATTTGTTTTGCGAACATCATCAAATAAAGACCAGAGATTCTAGAAAGCTCACGAAATCGCCAATAGGGCAGATAGTGTGCTCCAAGAAGTGATGAGGTCTGTCAAAATACGGGTTAAGGCCTATAGAGAGTCGTTCTACATTTTGTAAGCCCATTTAAGCGTTATGATACAATTATTTGAAAAAAGTGGTACGACACTCATGTAATGAAAATAAAATGCCTTAATAACGAGGTAGTAATCGAATGCAAGTGAGTATCATACCCGATTACTGCTAAGAATACCTTAGTGAGTCCATTTGTAACTTTAAATTCCGTGGCTAGCGATTTAGATGAGAAAATGAGTTCTTATATGCAGTTTTGCTTACCAATCGATTCTGGTGAGTCATTGGAACCAGTATTGTCTTGAATAATCCAAATATAGACTGCATAATTTTTTTTGGTGTTAAGTAGTTCAGGACCTTTGACGTAATATTTCTTAACAATGCAGAACAGTAAAGCAAGCTTTGGTCCTAACTTGGCATCATGTTTTTGAAAAGTATGTAGTAAGCTCAATTTTAAGGAAAAATGACAACCGTAAAGCAAAAAGACTTACTTCAACACCTTCTTTACTGGATTGCGTTGAATTTAGTTTTCGACCATATGAACGTTTTTTCAGGGAATATTTTTGCCTCTGCATTCTATTTTAAAACTATTACAGTGAAACTATAAACGTTGTATTGGGTGGAATCAGGTGTTTATGATATGAATTTTATTTCATTTAGGTAAAAAAAGCATCCGAATTTGATCAATAAAGTATACTATATCCATAAATACATATTTTATTCAACGGATGTAAGGTCTTCGTTGACATTGCTGCCGAAAATTTAGAATTGCGAACAGTAATTTATTAATCAACACTTAATTTACAAAGATATTTCTCCATAGTGTAAATAAGTATTAGGAGAAAAGGAACAGAAGCACGGATACATGCCCCAGTAATTTAAAATATTTTAAATAGAATACACATTTTTATCACAGGAGGCAAATGAAGTCGAGCTAATCGATGCATCCCAATAAAAATTCTTTTTTCAGTGACAATGCTTGAGATAAGATCAAAATGAACTAATTAATAATATTCCGTGTCGTTTTCCCAAATATATATCAGTTTTGAATAACTGGCTATCTTTCACCTTTACAGACAACAGTGATTTCATACCAAAATAGCATAATACATGTGTCACTGGGGACTGAAATTATGAATCTTCAATTCTATTTTATGCCTCGTTCTTACCCTGTGTCGTAGGTTTTCTGAATGTATTTACTGAATTCACGAAAATTTTTTCAATAAAATAAGTCATACTTTCTTCTCTTTATTTAGTTAAAATTCAATCCGCTACTATATCATTAATGGAGACATTGTGCTTCTTAAAGCTCTATAATGTAATAATCAAAAATTTAGGGTCTTATCTAGGAATGTTACCTTGTCGATACATTCCTTACCAGTTATTTTTGCTAGAATTTCTACGAAATGGAGGAAGATTTGAGTCGTCTAAAAGACCCATTTGGCGTTTACGTTTGGACTGCCACCCGCGTGGATCATATATATATATCATATGCTTATCTTCATCGAGTCAGGTTTCGCTGGTGTTGTTGTTATAAGTCAAATGCAGATCACGGACTAGTGAGTCATATTAAATGAATGATATTTAAAGTGGGTAAAGGCGATGAATAGTACATAAAAAGGATAGAATTGCCTTGGAGAAGAGCGAAAAGATATGTTACCAAAATGCGAACGAGATATTTGGCCTTCTTTTTCAGTCGTTTGTGGGTTTCTGGAATAATATAAGATCGATTGAATATATCTTCTATGAATGAAAAACATAAAACTTCCCACTTTTCATTTGCATCAAAGATTGTGCACAATTAGATATCCTAAAATCTGTTATGTTTACTGCCGTAGCTTTACCCGAGTACTGGTTCACAAATTTTTTCAATAATATCTACTTAGTCCAGAGTTTTTGACTTCACAGTTTTTCTGTTTTTATGACTTCTTAACAACCCGCAGATCAAAACTTTTAACGTTGAGAGACAAGACTTTGACCATTATATTACCAGTTTATTGTTAGTTTTTCTTTCTTGAAAGCTTTGAGAAACCCTTCGCAGCTTACCCGGTTGCTGATGCCGGACATCCTAGAGGTTGTGTATGATTTCTTAAAACTCACGTATAGGAGATGTAAAACTTTTTGTAGGAAAACATCCGTTTATCACTGTTCTTCTTAGTTTGACATTTTCAGAATTTTGCAACTGCGAAAATTCTACTCATTTAAAGACTCATTTAAGTAACCAGAACTTGACGAATCTAGACGGCAAAAATAAAGAATGTTTCCACTGCGAGACTTGGAAGGGATAGAAACAGGAGTAGATCGCAAAAGGTCGGCAGTAAATACAGGACTAATTGGTGAATTTTAAAGGTGCATACTTTGAAAAAAATCGACTGTATCACGACCTTGCCAATGCAGTAAACTATATCTTTCTATCTCAGATAATTTTCTCTCTATTCAGAGAGGCTTTTTCCGGTAAATATTGAAAACAATATTGTTCACGCATTTTGTCCAAAGTTCAATGATTTTTACAGGAAATTCTTATTCGGAAAGCGCGAGTTTTATTTTGAAAAACCCTCTAGACCCGTAAAAAATATAAAGGAACGTTTTGCAAATTTTTTTTTGAGCTGTTTAGTGTCGAAATTTGCTACAGAGGCTCAATAGAGAGCAACTAAATATTCTCTGGACACAAGATCACATATTGTAACAGGTAGAGCACTTGTATCAATAAATTTGAAAAAAATACTCTTTTTTCTGCTGCTCTGAACTTATTGATTTGAGCCTTGTGGAAAACGACCTCATAGGAAGCCTGTGAATACATAACGGCAATGATAATTTTCCCAAAAAGAATAAAATTGCTGTGTATTTATGGGAGTACAGTTTGAAATTTCGGAGTTTCCATCGTGTAGTGCGGCTGATGTAATTGGCATAATCATACGCTTCGTCAACACTCAAATTGTTATATATTCCGCTAGTTATAGGAGAAAGGTTTCGATGTTTTACTCTTGGAGGGTATATCCGATTTATAGTAATTACCCACCGCCAGAAACAATATCTGTTCAGAATTAAACTTTTTACACGGACCCAAGCCATCACCTCCTACGCACATCTACCAGCAGGTCCCTATATCTCGACCTTTAACCCTAACCAAAAGAACAATCAAGACTATTCAAAAGCACCTCCACGTCATTTAAGGCTTTGCCGCTTCGAAGCGGCCACCGAATCTGATCCGTTTTCCTCTTCTCTACCTCACACCCCTGCTTTGCACGCTCTTTCGTCATTACCACTCAAGTCATTCCACGCCGCCCACTTCACTCCTTTTCAGAACACTTTCTTGTCTATTCCTCTCCAGCCTCTTTCCTTCTTCTTCTTACGCCCGTTGCCATGAACAACCCTCGCCCTCGAATAGTCTTGACAATCCCCGGCCCAACCGACCACCAATCCTCCTTCCCAACCTACTATTTATCCGCTCTCCAATCTCAAGCACATCCCTCACCCGATCGCCACTCTACTCCTGGCGAGTTTTCCACTCTGAATCTTCCCCCCACCCCCAATCACCAACCAACTTCCACGCATATCGCCGCAATCAAGCCTCCCACATTCATCTACCGGCCGTTACTACCTACATCGAGCATTACCGTAAGTTAAATAATCATCCTTGTTCCGCCATCTCCAAATTCTAAATTCCCAAGTGAGACTTACACTGACTTGCTTTCCACACTTTTCACTCGCAGACTACTACAACTTCAATGGTCATTGCACTATCCAACAAGCACGCCCAGATCATCAACCCTCAGCCGCGCTGAACTCAGGCGCCACCATCCGACAAAACACTGATCCTTCCCCGATGTCGAAACCAGCTTGGACCCTCGGCCCATTACCGACCCGTTATTATCATCTCCTCCGCCTAATCAAAGCGGGAACCTCCCGAGCAGATCATGCCAGCCTTCCGGTGATACCGGGTCGGAGACCCCATCTGCTCTCGTACAAAATCTTGAGCCCCCACGCGCACCCCCTGTCTCGGCAGGATCTTCCTCACGCCCTCTTTCCCAACATCTATCATTCGCTGGGGGAGCGGTAGGGTTTCGTCCTTCGCTAGGAGTCATACCCGAAATTGGTATTATCAGCACGCCAGTGACTGAGGCTGGCTTTGGCAGTACGACTGGTGGCAGAGACAAGGAGCTGCCCTGTCCGTCGGGTCTCGGCGGAGGAAATTGTGCTTATGTTTCTCCGCCGTCACCGGTCTTAGGAAGTGCTTTGACCCCTGGAGATAAAAGGGACCATGGAGATGCAGTAACGAGTCTGAGAAGGACAACTGGGAGTCTGGGTCGGACTGACCAAGCACCTCTGCAGCAGCAAACCTCAATGGTCCGATTCCTTGGTGGCCTCTCGAGAAAGAGAGGCGAAATTAGCGATCTGCCGAAAGGAAGAGGTTATCCGGAGGGAAAGTGGGAGTGGTAGCTTCAGATAGAGGCGGCGACCAAGATGAGTTTAAGGGAAGAGTGGGCGACAACCTAGCAGGAGGCTTTCGACGCGTCACGTCGGAGGGAGAAGGTGGAAGCAGAAACCGCAGCTTATCACTTCATTGGGAATAACAGAGCGAGATTCGGAAGAGTGATGGCAGGGCTCGTGCAGAATGCGACGAATCAAAGAGAACGACTGGGAGGCTGTGCCAGATACATTTCAGAGGGACAACCGAACTGAGGATGGGATTTCATGAGATGTTCCGTACGAGAGATGGAGGGCGGTAAGTCATTCTGGAATAGTATGAGAAGCACAGAGCGCTTGAGAAAGCGTGTTTGGGCCTTGATGAGGAGGTATTTGAGGCTACATTTGAATACGGATGTGATAAGAGGGTGTGGCAGAAGCAGGGGATATGCGCTGTGAAAATTTGAGTTCCATTGGGAGAGCGGGAATATGTTTACCGATAGCTCCTGGCAATGAGACAAAAGCCAGAAATAATGGGGCGATTGCAAGACGAAAAACAAAAATGGAAGCTCGGAGCGACAAGAGGCCTGCTGCGAAAACGGCGGTGGCGACCGGAGGAACTCCAACCGAAGGATTTGGCTTGAAGGATCAGGATGGTTGATGAAACCAGTATCCTGGATAGTTATAGGTGGTTTCAGGGAGCAGAATGGAATGTGATGGTAGAAACGGCTTTCATAGAGCTCTACGGGGTAAGGAAGTCTTTGAAAAGTAGTGGATGTGGAGGAATGGTGGTAGAGAAATGGTTGCAGGAGCTGGGCCATTCCGGGTATGATTCGTAGAGAACATATCTTGCCATTGGAAGGCATCAACTACTGTTGGAGCTTACCCCCACTTTATTTCATCAATCAATGGCAGAATATAATCTTCTGGGTTGGACTTCATGTGTAGTTGTACTTGCGCGATGGGATCTGTTAGACGTAACAAACGAGTCTTTGTAATATCTGTAGCCAAATGAGGGGAGTGGAGAAGGAATGGGAGCAAAGAAGGCTGATTCCAGGAGTAAGATGATGTCGGAAGTTTCCATCAACGCGGCAGTGTCATTCAAGTAAAATATCATTTACCCCAGAGAATTAGTCGGGGGCTCTGGTGACGGCCTTCCGTGCCGCTTACGTGGTAGTTCGGAACGCTTACGGGTGCCAACCTCCGAGCGCGGGGATAAGAACGGGGAACGGCCTGCTGCAGGGTATTCCGGCCATAAACTCCTTATATTTCTGTAACTTATCAGCATGGGCTGCGGTTCAGCTAGTAAAGGGAGAAAAGGTTTGGGTGTTTTACTCTTGGAAGATATATCCGGTCTATCCCATGGTTTTCCAGACAACCGCAATCAACTCAGAAAGGGTATACCGACACAGTAATGGGGAAGGAACTATGCTCCCTTGAAAGTGCATATATTCCAGGAAACCTCCGTTCTCAGGTATTAAGTGGCTACCCAAGGTAGGCCTCGTCTGCGATCGCTGTTATCAGGTCAACTAAGTGAACCAACCCATTTATCCCAAACATTCCCCCCTGAATATGAGCTGTGGGTATGTGCTCAAAACTGGGCGAAAATTGATGATGGAATGAAGCTGCGTCTTGGAGGAGTTTCTGCCGTTCCGACACTCTCTGTATTGTTGAAAGAATGGACGGCGGCGGATCGTCTTAGGCTGGTCATGCGCCTAGCTCCCCGGACGCAATCGGATTTCGACAAGCAACTGTGACCTGTGTAATGGTATGTATCATTTAGAAGTGGCGTCTACACAGCAGTTATCTTGAAGCTTCTGCAAGAATGTTCTACAACCCCCCGCCCGGAACTTCGCCTTTTTTTAACCACATCACCGCTAGTTTTGGTAGCCCATGTCCTAATTCGAGCCATTCTGACACGAATCAATAGCTGAACCGAGGCATGCCCGATGCCAACAGCCTTATGCATGATCTTCAACCGTCTCCCAGCCCTTTTTTCTCTAAAGAATTGCTTTGACAGTAGATCCACGATTCTATGCGACAATTACAACTCATCAAATCATACCCACACTACTTCCGTCAGTTGGAGGACCCCTGAAGACGTCAAAGAAAGATTGGAACATATCGAAGGAACTCAAGGCGAGATTAATACACTCTTGAAGAGCGGCAATCCATTATATCTCCCTGGGTCTGCATCGTACTACAATAGCCTTGTCTTTGCCGTCAATCGTGTTGTTGTGGTGGCTATCCTAGATCTAGCTCGTTCTGATCAGTGTTTGACTCGTGCCGCATCAGAATCTTCCCTCAAAAAACATGGTGACACTCATGCAAGATCCAACCCAGGCTCCACCTCGTTTCTCAAACTGCCGCCAAATATTGATGGTCAACAATCATGCCCTCCAGAGTCTCCAAGTATTTCTGTCCAGCAAGACCGTTCGAACAACGCAGCCCTTCAAATTACGACTGTGCCGGTATACCCTTTTTGAGTTGATTGCGGTTGTCTGGAAAACCATGGGATCGATCGGATATATCTTCCAATAGTAAAACACCCAAACCTTTCCCCCAATTACGCCTTGGTTCACATCGATTGCGATGACGTTTGCGAGAAGGCAACTTAATAAGGCTACCCCACATTTGGGGTTAGTAATGATACCGCAGCAATTGGACAAAAAAAGGTACATTGCCGCACATCCTGTTCCAGCTGTCGCGACGTCTTCGGTCCCAAGCTCCTCCGTTGTTTCCACTATTGCTCCAATATCATTGCAAAAAAATTGGTTTGGGAAGGCATCTGGGTCCAAAGGGAATCTGAATTGGAATAAAGCGACAAGTGGTGCAGCAGTTGGGGTGGCTCCGGCGATGCCCAATAGAATCGGTGTGAAGAGCCTCAAGAAGTCTTCATGTACAATCCGTGGATCCGGGCTGTTCATGCGCATGCACGGGGCATCATTTTGTCAAGAGAGGCCGTTGTCTTCTGTAAATGGAGCACACGAGAATGAGTTCACGTCGGTGGATTTGTTTCCAGTCCAGACGAGAAACTTGCAATATGGGACAGCGATGCAAGCGGCAGGATTTGGTAGCCAAATTGCCCATGGTGGGACAGAAGTTGAATGTGGAGTGAGCTCCAAGTCTGGAGCTATGGTTTTCGAGCTGGGCAGGGAGAACAGAATGAGACAAAAATGTCAGGTGTGGGAACCAATTGGAGCGAAGGAGGAACAATCGCGAAGAAATAGGGCCCATGCTCTGGAAAGACTGAGGCATAAGAAAGTCTTGAGGAGGCATACGCAGAACCTGGCGAGATATCCCTTCCGAAGACAGACAGCGAAGGTTATGAAAGGATTGAATGGGAAGTTTTTGCCGAGGGAGAAGGTGGAAGGCTGCCAACTTGCAGGGAATTTAAGCTAAGAAAAGTTACCGATCGCAACGTTTTGTACTCTTAGACCCTGTCCCTTTAGGCGGATGATGGTGGCGCCTTCTCTCGAGATCCCATTCGAGGCGGTCGAACAGCTCGATGGAAACATGGCTGCAGGGTGATTCCCCGCGGAGGTGACCCTGAGCTTGCGAACCATTTAGTCGTGATTTGATGAGGTAAAGGCTCTTCTTAGATAGGATTTAGAGCGGTGAGTGAGTTTGAAACAGTGGGTAGCGAATGTTCCTGTGAGTGTGACGTTCAGCGTAGAAAGGCAGAGGATGCGAGAGGAAAATAGGATGGCTTTTGATATAAGAATGCTTGACTGTGAGAATCTGGATGTGCTGGTGGTGCAGTGCGTTTCATGCGTATTGAGGTAGGGCACAAGGGAGAGGAGGAAGAAGGAAAGACTGAATAAGATGTAGAATGACAGCAGTTGTCCAGTGTATGTATCGATGACGATGTTCAGTGTGCAGAAGCGATTGTCAGTGCGCTATGGCTAGAATCTGGAGAGCATGGGCTTGTATTCGGGCGGACTGGCAGAATGTGAGAAAATGATCCCAGAAGAAACAATTTGGAGCCTACGGAGGCGGGGAATCATTTGAGGATGTGAAGGATAAAAAAAAATTAACGCAGATATCTCTGGCATAGATTTCTCCACACACGCAAACTGACCCTCTTGCCTTCCACCTTGTCACACGCCAGCGCACTTCCTTCCTACCTCGGGTCCGCCTCAGTGCCGCTGCGCTGTGTCGAGCTTGTGGTGTTCCTCAACCCCTCCTTTTTTCGTCGACTCCTCTCTAGTTCTTCCCAAATCTACACTTCTCCCAAGAACTAAAGATTTTAGTGCTCACTCGAGTCGGGAACAGCTATCGGGATCCCGGGGCTCAATCGAGCTGAAAGCAGCTGCGCAACTAGTTTACTGCAAAAAACAGCAACAAGATTGAAGCAAATATGGCTGGGATTTGTAGTGCATTTGGGTTTATGAATGCACATGGCTTGTGAGAAGGTCCACTGCAGTGGCAGTGACGTCAAACGCCGCGTATTTCATGGGCGATTTCACTTCGGCCTCTTAAGGAACATTCTGAGCGTCTCTTGTGGCCATCCATCAGCTAGGTTCCACTGTACTGTACATCACGGTGCTGGATATCAGCCACGATATCTTCAAAATTAAACCACCTCACACACCCTTATTCTGAAAAGAGCGAAAACAGGGGCTTCATTCACTGTAATGGTGATATCAGCTGGAACCCACAGGGTGACTATCGAACCAATGTGTTCTGAAAACTGTTGGTGACACAACTTTTGATTTTTCCCAATTTCTACGTTGGTGACCAACACGGTAAAATTGTCGGGCGGATGTGCCTGCCACCAGTCATCCAGCCTCAATTTTTCTCTGTAACTCACCGGGTGTTGCGGCAGTCCCCAAGTGGTGCGAGGGTTGGTGTTTTAAACGTTGCTAAGAACAGTCTCCAAAGCAAAGAGGAAATTCTTGCGGTTCGGTAATCGCCTCAGTACCGGGTTCCAAGCCGGCTCCGTGTGGCCGCGATTCCTAGAATGAGCGAATCCGGATTTCAGTGCTCACTCCAGTTTCAAGCAGCCGCGCCGTAGTTTTTCCGTAAACAACAGGAATGAAAAGGTATGAGAGGAGCTGTGATCTCTAGTGCATCTTTAGAGCGGAATCCGCGTTGTTCATGGGAAGGTGTGTTATATGGTGAAAATGGTGGTAACGAAAAAAAGAACCACTACCTGCCCGATCTGAGAGTCGTTGCGAACGACTTAAGTGCTACAGTCGACGGTAATGGACAATGGCAAGGAGTGGACGTGAGAGCTGAGTGACTAATCTAGTAACCGATTCTAAAAAGCAGGCTCTACCACCATTTTAAAGGCTAGAAAGCTAGTTTAAGGTCTTGGTTTGAAGTTGACGCCAAACTTGCTTTCCGTCTCATGGAATAAGCAACTTATTAGCTTTTATAGATAAATTCCACACTGAATTCTCGACAAAACTACTAAAGCACCATAAAAGTAGGAAAAGACTTCATGCGGATGCAAAGAATTTGAAAAAAGATACTTGAAAGAAACTGAGTGAATCTGCTCCTCAAAATCTTCACCCTCAAGACAAAAACCTAGCTAGCCCCTTAAGACATTAGAAATACCCATGAACTCCCCACAAATACTCGTGGATGGCTTACAGTTGTCTGTCCCTTCCTGTAATGAATAAAGCTCACGTAAAACCCCTCCATCCCGGTCCATGGCCGTCACTAACTGTTCAAACCAATTCATTACTTCCCCTCCTATATGACCCGGATTGACACCCCCCTTTTCATGCGAAGACTGCCCATCTTCCTTCTCTTCCTTCCCAGCCTCCTCGTCTTCTCCCCTTGAACCGCCAACAGCCTCCTCTTCTTCCATTCCATACACTAGCTACGCGGCTACTCACTCCTCGAAGTACTTTTCTGTATAGCCATTCTCTTTCTCCAAGTCCTCCCTGCTGATTTCTGAGCTTCGATCTCCCACCAGATGACGAGCAACAAGCTCCATCAGACGTTTCCTGGTTGACGACGAGGGTAGTCCCATACATCGGTTGGGCTCGAAGGGAATGGAGGGTAGGCGGTGGGGAGGAGAGGATACCAGGCTCTGGAAATGGGGCGAGAAGTGGGAGTCCGTGCATGATGACCGGCAAGGAGGTATGTGAATTTTCAAGTTTTTGTTTTTGAATAAACGTGGAAAAATTTTATGTGGCGCCCGACGGGTTTAAAAAGCGCCAAGAGGGTAAGATTACCAGGCCAAACAAATAAAAAAATAGGAAGAAACCGATCTTGTACAGAAGTCAGAATTAGTGAAAACCGCCTTCAAAAACGGGTATTTATCACGGAAATCACGTGTAGAAATGTTGCGTATGGACAAAGATGTTTTGGAGCGAGAAAGATTAAACGAACGGCGAAAAATAAAAGAGTTACTGTCAAAGGAGAAGATAATGGGACATAAAAAGAGGAAAAAAGAGCGTAAGGAAATGTAAATTTTGTCGAGCGAAAGAAAATAAGAAGTGAAGGGAGAAACAAAAGGAAAGGAAGTGAAAAGGGAAACGTAGCAGAAGTCTGTTTCTGCACGTAAAGAGAATTCCTTCAGGTTATCGCTTAAAAATGTGCTTAGGGGACTGGGTAATTTTTCGTTTTTCCGTGTTATTGAACAAGCTTTGAGGGTAAGTAGGCTAGTCCCCCCTCAATCTCAAATCATGTGAGCTGGAAGCAGGCAGCGTTACCTGTCGTCAAAAGGCATTTGAGAACTCTCACAAATCGGTCAATAGAACGGGTGTCGGATATGCTCGGTTGTCAATGGCAAAAACACTACGCATTTGCAGTGACCTCCAATTCAGCTCTTTTGTTTGAAGGCCCTCCTCTTCTTTCTCGTAGTGTGGAGTACCACCTGAACTTAAATTAAAACTTAAGTGAGTCCACACTGATCTACAAAATAAAAGGGTATCGACGGACATATCTTCAATAAAATGCAGTAATCCGATATCCTCTTTGGTTGTGTCGCGAAACTCAACGCAGAGTAGATATAAATATTTATCGTGACCTTTACCAGAGTTAAGCTTATTCATGTCACAATTTCCAATCTTGGAGGTTGGCACCTGTATTTATTCTCGATGCTGGATGACGGTGCTAGGAAGTGGCCGTGATGGCAATGGAGACTTAGGAAAGGTTCTAGGGCGTTGACGCAAAGGCATGCTGCAACAGCCATCATGTCCAATGCGGCCTGCTTGATGACCGTCCCTAAATGGGCCTTTTAACAATCGTATCTTCTCCCCGATTACTGTGTCTGATACGTTTTCGATTCAATTTCGGTTGTCTGGAAAAATTTTGGATACTTTGGACGTTTCCCTATATAGTTAATTACCGAAACCTTTCCCCATTGACAACGATGAAAGAGAAGCCCGACACACTGAGTAAACACGATAGGTGGGATCTGGTGAGTCCGTTCAATTCTGGCCAGAAACTTCTGGATTGTTTCTGTTTATTAGAAAGTAAAATAGGGACTCTTGCGTCGCTCGGTGGAGTAAATTGAGGCCAGTGAAGGAGAGATTCCAACACCACGAAGGCCTTGAATATTCGAAGAGGTTAACACAGGCTTTTTGAAGATATTATCCACAAATCTTCTGCTAGTAGATGAATCAGCATGGGATTTGGTACTCGAAAAAGTCGACCTCAACAACGACTTTCTCAGTGGTGTACAGAAATAAACCACAAGATGGCGTTGATTATCTTCATCAGGAACGAGTTTACCTTCTGGAGGAAACAATTTTTGTACTCATGATGCTCTCCGAGAAATTGTAAGAGGCGCTTCAAGCGATGTTAAAAATGCACATTTGAAGCTCTCATGCTCAAATATTGCAGTATTCTTCGAGAAAACGACACGTGCGACACATAGGTCGTGCTTCTTGTTGACGAATACTAAGTTTTTCTGGTGATCAGTCTGTGGTGGACTCGATAGGAGATAATTTCAACTTCCTCACTCGTGCAAACCGAACGAATATGAAGTTATTCGTAGCCTCGTCCGAACAATATAATTATACCTCGCTATCGTCATTACTGTCTAGATTTTTATAACCTTGGGATTTAATATGATCGTTAGCGTCTTCCTGTGCTCGCTTCAACGCTGGATACTTACCCTTATCACAAGCTGCTGTCGTGGTGAGATTTTTAGAATTTCCAAACGCCTTGTATGACTCTGTGCCAGGGGAGAAAATTAGTCAGTTATGGTTAAGATCGTTTGCAATAGATAGAGCGTCAGGCTTGTCAGACATTTCGGTGGAATTCGGACAAAAAAACAATAAAATCCTATGGGTTCCGAACAGTTGCAGGGACAAGGAATCTGCGCCCGTCAATATCTGCAGATGATCTTGGATGGGAGGAGAAAAACACCAATTCAATACTGATCCCGGCTGAAGTTATAGTAGGAACTGATCGGAGTACGTCTGTGTATGACTTTGAGGCCGAAGAGACACCCTCATCAGAAATTGGATGATCCTATTGGAAGTGCAGTTAGCGGTGGAGTAGTGTACGGAAAACTGAAAGACGATTGCGAGGGAGTCAGTACTCGTGTTCGAACATTGTGAAAATGCGAAAGTAGTGCTAGCGTTTATTCCGTAGAAATATCTAAAACTACAGAAAAAAATGGATTTTTTCTGAAAGGCAAATTTGACGTAAGATAGGGTGAAATTCAACTAGGATTTATAATAGTATATGCCAGGGCTGCTCAAAATTTTATTTCTAACTGCCTTATTTTTTTATTTGGTCACTTATGATCTGAAGTTGACCTGGGTTTTGAGAAAGCCCTCTTGGAAACATATTATACCCTATGAGGAAGCAGGAACGCAATAGCCTTTCTTCCTTTAGCATGACCAGTGAATAATCATGACACCAAGAAAATGTTATTTTTAAATCCTGATATTTTTGGAGCCAAGATAATAGATGTTTATTATGGTATGATATGATGCGGTTAGTTTACTGCAGTTAGTTTTATTGGTAATGGGCCGTTAAAGAGAGATGGAAAAGTAAATGATTTGCACGTTGATATAGGGAGGGACATTGAGTTGTTACCCCGAGCACAACCAGATTTTAGATAACGTCTACTCGCTGGTGCTTTCGATATATACGGATCCTCTGGTCCATGGAGAAAAATCGAATAGAATAGATTATCTGAATACATTCCCTCGCTGAGACAAACTGTCCCTATTGTCTAACATCATAGCCCTCTGTTCTTCCAGTACGCATTGGTTCAGCAACGAACTGCACGCTAACACTCACCGGGATTTAAATCGCAATGCTCCACAATATTGTACTCTTGACACTTAAGAAGTGATCTAATGGGGTTATTGGTGTTGGCTTACTGCTAATTGGTCGATTTCTCTGAGTCCCATTAACTTGAATTCGCTCATGTGACAAGATGTGCAATACAAATAATGGAGCCTGTGCGTCAACTACAACGTAGGTGATAGCTTAATCAATAAGAACGACTTGGAGGTTTAAATGAAACCGGCGGTTTGTTGAAGTGGAATAGTCCTTACTATGGAAGATTGATCCAAGGCTCGGCTGGCGACCGATCTACTCACCTCGTCGATGTTATGCGACCTTCCGAGCGCGGATACAAGTACGTCGGAGTGCCTGTTACTGAAATGTTCCAGTAAGATCGCTAGCGCCCTTACCCAAAGCAGCAAAAACACCTAAATACTCTGTAATTAAAGTAACTTTTTTCATACATCGCTGCAGAGTCATTACCAGTTGAATTTTGGTGCAAATATATTTTATTGGTCATACTTCTTCAATTTTTTTGAAATGTTTGATTCTCAACTTCTTAAACCGTATAGTAACCCGTTGGCTCATGCACGGTATTACCCGCGATATTTAGTTTCCCTGTGCCTCTGAAAACGGGGGAAATTTCGGTGCCCTACTGTTTGATAGTACCGGGGGCCCCTGCTAGAGAGTCTGTGATTATTTGCTTTCATCACAACAAAATTGAGACATGTCCTTTATTAAGCATATACAATTTTTGTGAACTCTGTGGCGTAAAAAGTCCAAATCCACAGAACAGTTCGTTCCCGTTTATCGGTAAGTGTTATATTTACAAGCCATATTACTTGATGTTAAAAAACTCCTTCCCACAACATTTTCTTCTTTAATGCCCGCTATAAGTAAGTTCTTTATACTCAGTGTTCCATTCATTAGAATAATATTGAAATTAATACATTTTGAGATATACTACAGAACCTCGATTTCAGGTATTTTCTTTAAATTTTTCATCTACTCTTCAGCTGACAGCCCTCACGTCTCGTATTACTCTTTATTATTACGCAAATAGGCTGAAGCGATAGTATCTAATCTCTCGAAATACCTCATCACATCGAACTTCTTTCAGATTGTGAAATGATACTCTCATTTCAACAAGAGATGCATGCCAATATTTCTGGAGAGATGCAAACTTCAGCATGATAGTGTTACATCAGACACGCCGGCATCCTTCTTACATCTTACACTAGTTCCGTTGTCTTTATAGAGAATACTACAGCAGTTCACGACATTCCGCCATGCCTGTTTTCTGTAAATATATCGATCCAAACTATCAGTTCAGGGAAATCTCTGCGCTGTTTGTCACTTCAGGTGAATTTTTGGAGCCAAATGTAGTGCTTTTTTCGGTGACGAAGAATTTCGGAGCAGTTTAAGACTTAGGGGTTTTAAGCATTTCTTGGAATTGGTTTCCATGCCAAGTACATTCATTTCTTTCAAGAAATGAGAAATAAATGGGGGATCAGCGATATAACTGCAAAGATTTGATATGTCACTTTTTATTGCTTGCAAATGTCAGCTTCGGTGTTTGAGAAAGTTTATTTGCAATATTACATTCAAAAATCCTACATTTTGAAATATAAAAATCTTTGGGGATTAAGTATGTCCCACGGGTCCAAGTAATCTGTAATTGGATCACTTTTATACGTGTGATCGCTTCTTTTGTATCATATATCCTCAAAATCTCATTCGAGATGCAAGGCAACTAACCCCATACGTTCTTTCAAACTGTGTAATTTTTACTTAGCGTCCGAACGGTGTTTGAAAGAAAAGTTACCGGAGAGTTCAGAGCAATTTGTGAATCATGCACTCACGCATGTCGCTAAATTTCCAGGTAGGCTTGACTTTTTGGCCGATTCGAATAAATTTTTTTGATCTTGTATTTGTCTAAGGTGCTTGAAGAATATATCTAGTTGTACAACAATCGATACATATATTGCAAAAAATCTCCTCAATTTTTTTTCCAAACGAGGCTGTTTTTCTCTCTCTTTGGGTTCGATTAATACGAATTATAGCAGTATAAATCAACTGAGAACATTCATCACATTTCCGCGATATATATTATTCTCAAGCTAAGCAATTTTCAGCGGAAAATAATGCTACTTGAGTGTTTCGGAGGATTAATGGCGCTCAATACAGAGCTAGAGCTTTTTGCTGCTCAGTTTTTTCTTCTTTTCAGTTATGTTCAAAGCATTTATGAGGGTTCCATATGGTCTCATAAATATTTTCTGTAAACTAGCTACAGTACTCGATCGATGACGTAGCTGCCCCTTTGACTGCACAATTACAGATTCAATAATGTATTTCAAATTACTTGGATACAATCTCATTTCAATAGAGGCCTATTTTTTCATCGGCTCTAGTGGCGAAATCAGAAGAAGCGTTTTTTCATTCAAGCATGCGAATAAGCATTTGGAAAAAACGTCCGCGTAGAAATTTATCAGAAGCTCGATAGTGTGCTCGAAAGGTCCGATACCCTTCCAACGAACTTAAAATTGTAGTCCCTCGGTAGATGCGATCAGCCGCATAAACATATAAATTAGCATACCTGTATCATTAAACAGGACGCGGAACTGAATTGCCTGTTCATCGAGAAAAAAATGAGATGAAAGTCAAGCCACAAGCAGGAAAATCTCCCGGCAAAAAATTCCATTCCAAAGTGTTTCAACTTGGAGAACACGGTCCCGCTGAGCTTTGAAAATACGACAGGGAACAAGCAAACCCTCTATGTGGTAGCACCTACAGTTTTTTAACCGCAGTCTAGTTGACCAGCGCAATACCTGGCGAGAAGGGGACCATGAGAGGTCAGATGCGATGCAGAAGGGGTGAAAAACTTAAGATAAGGTCCGAATCATTATTCATATCAAAACAAAGACTATGGCCGCCAAATAATGAGTTCCATCGTCTCTAAGACTTCGTAGACTCTTGCTGCTGGGATTAGCCATTTTATTCAAAACAAGTTTTAATCTAATGGTGCGCCGGAATCTCTTACAAATATTGAAAGCGGATGACTAAATATGATTGAAGTATCATTTCCTAGTACATTGAAGCGCCATTATAAAGTTTAATAGCCATATTTCTCAGCAAAAGAACAGATAAAAATATCATTTGCTCACTAAAAAGATTCTGTTCCGCTCTTCTGTCCACATGGTATGCGTTAATAAGTTTTTTAAGAAATTGGTGAGCAAAACGGCAGACAACGCAGGCCAACTTCATAGGAGATTTGAAAACCGGGTAGTACAGGAAATCTCTTATCCCATTGATTGATATTGAATTGGATAGACAGCTAATACGTATCAGTGAAACGTAAAAATAAAAAATAATCAAAGTCGAAAATGAAAGTTGAAAAGAACTCTCATTTCATTTACGAAATGGGGAAAAACTTAAACACAACAGGTTTCCAAGTGTAACGCATCGTACTACTAAGTCTATCTTATTTATTGTGATTTTTTGTTAGTGGCGGAGGAAGTAGGTTCCTAGTGTTGCCGCACCGTCGATATCTTTTCAATTTCTTAGGTTATCAATTCGAAATAGAGAGAAAAATTTACGTTCCAATGCGTATTTGAGACATAACGGTTTCAAATAAACAACGGAAGTCGAAAACATATGCAGCAAACATCTCGAATCTCACTCAAAAAATGATGAAACTTGAACCCGAGCTCCAATGCATCTTATTATTAAGTCTTTACATTCTTTTTTTTTGTTGTTGATTTTGTAATGGATAGGTATCTAATATTGAAACATTGAAGATACTTATCCAAGTTTGGTTTTCGGTGAGTTGAAGTGGAGAGAACATTGTACGGGTTCATACATGCCACACTTGACATAGGTAAAATTGTACGGGGGTAAAATATTAAGTACTGATTGCCCCATAACAGTGATTTGTTTTCGCGTTGAAGTCGTCTGCGTTTAATTTATAGCAGGCTTCCCAGGGGGAAGACGCGTGAGGTAAATTGGGCAATGTTATTCCCGGTGGTTTTTTGTTGAGGATTTCCTACCCTTTTGTTTATTGCCAGAGAAAGTTTAAGTACTGCAGAGTAGAGCAGAGTTTCATTTTGCCATACTAGCCATAGGCAGGGCATTATTTGACACGATTGAGTTCTGCTGGGTGGGGGGGCACCCAGAAGGGAAGAACTACCCAGAAACTCAGAAAGAGACCCACCATATAAAGATCTGTATTGAAATGGGTTACACCTGAAAATAGGACCTCAGGGAAGCAGTGTACTTTACAGTGCTACACACCTCTCTCCCCTAGGCGACGCAAGGAGTGAAATGCCCTCTGAACCTTACCTTTGTCTTCGTAGTTATCGAGTAATTCCTGGAGCATATCTGGGATATACTCGATAAGGTTCTGAACTGGCTCCCTTGTTGGCTTCTCATGATTGAAGCCGCGCCATTTAGCCTGAACTTTCCAGGGGAGATCTGAACAGTCTTACTTGAGATCGAGAAGCTTGATGACGATGTTGTAGTGCGGCTGATTGTGAGCAATTGTGTCAAGGAGCTCTTGAGTGATGTTGAGCTGAGAATCTGCGTAGAACTTTAGACGGTTCGCATGAACCAAGGAACAGGAATCGTTGATTAAATCATCCACCTTGTAGACCCACTCAAATTCGGTACGGACGACGCGTTGGGGGCCATGCCACTGAAGACGGAGTTTGTGTCCGTCCTTAGCTATGAGTTTCGCGACGAGGACGAATACTCCAACAGTGAAATTAGCAGGCTGAACATGTGTTTTCCCATTATGCGCATTCACTGCAGCCGCATGCCGAGTTGTCTGGTGTTTCGAAACATTCCGATGCATTTAGGCGAGAGCTTGCTGCAACTTATCCACGTTTATCAATTGCAAACATTTGACATCATCAAGGGGTTTGGGTTCAGCTGGTCCTGGCGGTGTGATCAGTCGAAGCGGGTTATCCAGCGGGAGACCTTCAAAGACTGTAACTGGAGCGCGATTACCAAGAATGGAGTAAATGCTCTTGTTAAGTACGGACTGGACGAAAGGTAACACGAACGTCCACTCAATTTAATTCATTCGAAATTTAGGAAGCTGTGCTCGACAACACCGTAGTACTTCGCGACAGACACGTTCGACCGTGCCGTTGGCATGTGGAGTGTTCAGCGTCGTGAAGTGATGGCGGGAATGAAGCAGGCGATTCAATGAATCCATAAGCTTGTTTTTGAAGTGACTGCCTCTGTCAGATGTCCAATCCTGGACAACACCGAAAGCCGCAAACCATTTCGTAAGATATCCGGAAGCTTCCTCGATACTTGCAACGCTGGCTGCGCATAACCAAATGTAGAGGGAAAGGTCGTCCTTAATGATAAAAACATATTCATCATCGCTACAGCTAGGGCCCATATACAAAATGTCAAATTGATCAGCTTATTTGGGTGGCTGGCGTGAATGGCATAGCCAAGAGGTCGTGGAACTCGTTGCCTGCCTAAGTTGGTGACATAATGAAGACAGGAAGTGCAGAAGTGACGAATATCTTCGTCAATGGACAACCAGTACGCGTACCTCTTGATAGCCGCCTTCGTGGCGTCCAAAACACGGTGGCCCGCTCCACCACAGTGTCCTATGACTCAAATGCGTAGCTTCATCTGTTGAGCATGCGAGGGTATCCAAATACTGCTATTTTGTGTACAATAAAGCCCATGGTCAGGAGATTTCCCAGATTTGGAATCTCGCCGGGATCACCCTGTGCCTGCACTTCTGCGATGTCCTTTGGGGTTGGCCAGAAGAACTCTGGGTCATAATAAGGAGGAATGGGGGCACGAAAGAGAGCGACGATACGGAAATGCTCACGATGATTCTTAGAGGATACCGTTGGAGAAGTGCCCCACCTAGAAAGTAGATCAGCCCAACAGTTGTCCTCTCCTTTGATGTGCACGATGGTGTACTCAAACATGGACAGAATAAGACTCCAGCGCTGAAACATATTGTAGATATTTTTATTCATTCGTACGTTCGCGCGTTCCGGGTGATACAGAAAGACGAGATTACTGTGATCTGAGAACAGATAAATACCGTTTTCCCGCAATAGTATGTATTCCAGCCTCTCGCAACTGAAGATTATAGCAGAGGATTCTTTCCCTGGCGTCGATCAGCGAGAACTTGACCCACGGAAGTATCCGGAGATAAATGTGAGCGGTGCATGTTTCTGATTAGAGAAGGGGACGTCCAAGTATGCTTTGGAGATTTGTGTCAGAATTTCAGACCAAGTTGTGTCACTAGCGTGTCTGAAAATGCAGAAGATCTTGTCCCTATATGGGTGCGCAAGTGGGAACGAATCGAACGCTTTTTTATGTGCGCTGTCCCAACCAAAATCTGAAAGAGAGATCTTAGCAGCAGACTTCTTATTCCTCCGTCCTGCGATTCCGTAAATCTTCTCCATGAGCTCAGTCAGAGGTGCAAATACAGATGAAAATTCCGGAATCGAGCAACGCATCCAATTTGCGGTACATAGAAATTGTTGCAGCTGATTACCAAATGATGGTTTTTTAATGTTCGTCAATGCCTCGTGACGAGACGGACACATTCTTTGATTGGTGATGAGTCGTCCACACCAGCGCACCTCCTCGAGGAATAGGTTGCATTTGCCAGCATGTAGTTTGAGGCCAAACTCGGCACAGATCGCGAAAAACTCCTCTGGTGAGTCTAACAACTGTGAAGTGGAGCGTACGTAGAAAAGAATGTCATCTAGTCACTGCAAAAACTTATCACGGATAGACTTGTACATGTTCTAAATGGCGCTTCGGCAGAAGAAAACAGCATTCCGCTGCCCATGCAAAACACGAGTTGGGCTGTAAACTCCATCTGGAGTATTGAAGCTCTGTCATTCTTGAGACTGCTCCGTCAAAGGCCATTACCAATACCTCTGACATAGATCGAGAGTGGCAAATGCAATCATTCCCCCCAACTTTCCAAGAGGTGATTCTGAATCCGGCATTAGCCATATGTGGGGCACGGTTACCTTGTTAACCGGACGCAAATCCGTTGTAAACCGGACCTTTTCAGGGCCTGCCTTAGGCAACATCAGGGGAGCACAATCCAAAGCACTGTAATTGTTTCGCTTCACGAGACCAACACGTTCCAGCTCCTCGACTTTGGTCCGGATGAAGGCGGTTTGCGGAGGAGTGTAGCGGCGACCTTAACGCGAACCGGTTTGGCGTTGGAGTGAGCTAACTTTCCATTGGGGCGATATTGACAGGCGGATCGGACCCAAGTTTAGTCCGGAAACCGTCACAATATTCTTCGAGAATTTGTTGGAGTCTAGGATGGAGAGAGCTGGGCAATCCGTTGGTGACAGCTTCTGTGAACATTCTTCCGAAGTGTGGCCTTAGTTCAGTAGGGAAATGCTCTCCAAGAGTAAATTCCGTGACCTCTACAGTGTTGGCCTGGGAATCCCCATCCTGCTGTGTTCAGCATCAAGGTAGTCAACCGGTTGGTCGAACTGTCAGGAGTTATACATCAGTCTAGACAAATGGCCTGCTTCTGGATTTCCGACTGTTCGTTCGGGGTCGAATCCTACCTCGGAGAAGTCCTTGTGATAAAATTGCTCCCTTACCCTAGCGACATATGTGTCAAGGTCAAAGCCCATTGAAATTAGCAAAGGTCGTGAGAGCAGGACTTCCGGCATCTTCTCTTTAAACACCATAAACTCTACATTTGGCATCCTCACGGGGCCTTCAGGTAGTAACATCGTGAGCGATATTCGTTCCTTCTTGGTCGTTGATGCCTGAAGCTCGGCGTCGGAACCTTCTATGGCCAGGTCCATGACAATAGGTTTGGGAAGCTAGAGCGTAGGGACGAAAAAGTTAGCCGCAGCGAGCTATGTTAGGTGATCCTCGCACATCCCTGCATGGTCGGCACCGTAATCACCACAAACAGTTACATCAACCACGTCCGGCACCTTCCCATATATCCTTCCCTGTGTGTACTGACGTGTGGTATTCAATGTCAAAAATATGTCTTCACCAGAGACGCGGACTTTCCTCAGACTCTTCCTCGCAGTGGTCTCCCCCATTTCACGAAACAGACGCTTGCGCTCGCCAATCGATGTTTCCGGACAGTCTCTGATGAAGTAACGCTTTCCCTCGCAGGTTTTCTTGTTCAAACAAAACGGGAGCGGAACATTATCATCTGGGTTGTTTGATTTTTCGCTAGGTTCTTCCTTATCTGCGTTGGTGTCCAATGACTCGGCGAGAGTAGTCGATTTCGATGCCGATGCCGATGCCGATCCTGATTCTGATATGGATATCTTATTCTTACGACCTCTCCTATTCCTTGACCCTTCTGGAATTTCCCCAGATGGTAAAGAATCCGAGGAGAAGCCACAGTCGGAGATTTTCTCAATAGCTGGGAGAAATTCGTCCTGCGCTACCGCCTTAGCGATGACTTTTTTGTAGAACTTATGCCAATCCTTCTCTAAGGTTACTTCGAGAAGGATGGGGTTATTCTCGATTTTTTCACAAAGAGATACCGGGTGAAGAGCGGAACAATGATACTTTATCGCCAGCTTGGGGTTCTCTTCCACAAATGAGTCCATCTTCTTCTCTGAGAGGAGCGTGAGGTATTCCGCGAAAAGGTTCATGACACGCATGGTCGGATCAGGTTCCTTCATTCGCACGGACAGTTTCTTCTTGACTGCCGCTTCCAGACTTTCAACGCTGAATGTGTCCACGGTCTGCTCTTCCTTAGCTTTGAGCCACATGTGGAGGACTTCATCAGTCAAATACTTCACATTGTTGATGCCATCAAAGGTGCGAAGACAGACAAGGGCTTTAAGTAATTCGAATTTCACCGATGAGACCAACGAGACAGGTTGAATTGAACTGCCTTGAGCTTGAGCATCCTTGCCAAACCTCAAGTAACGCTCTTTCCCGGTGATGAACGTGTGGATGGCCTTGCGACCCAATTGCTTGAGTTCTGGGTGTTGTGTTTGAGCAAACATTGGGGGACCATCAGGGCGATCGCCACTGGATGACATGGCGGTCGGGGTGGTTGAGTTAAATATGGGATAAGCGTAGTGATCAATATACTATAGCAGGCTTCCCAGAGGGTAAGACACGTGAGGTAAATTGGGAAATGTTATTCCCGGTGGTTTTTTGTTGAGGACTTCCTACCCTCTTGTTTATTGCCAGAGAAAGTTTAAGTACTGTAGAGTAGAGCAGAGTTTCATTGTGCCATACTAGTCATAGGCAGGGTATTCTTGGACACGATTGAGTTCTGCTGGGTGGGGGGCACCCAAAAGGGAAGAACTACCCAGAAACTCAGAAAGAGACCCATCATATAAAGATCTGTATTGAAATGGACTGCACCTGAAAATGGGACCTCAGGAAGGCAGCGTGCCCTACAGTGCTACACATCGCAGGACTACGGGCCATTCGGAATGAAAAGGCGACACATAATTTTTCTAAGCCAGCAAACCTTGAAATCTTCCAGAAGAATTACTCGCATCATGCCCGAATGCTTCAGCGCAACACTAAACTCCCCCTGGATCTGGCGACGTAACCACGCTAACAGTGGGAGAACCACGCCAACTTCGGGAGAGATTTTTTCTTCTAAAAGATCTTTCCTGGACATGAGAATGAGCTTCCCCTCTGGTAAGGTGCCATTTGGGTTTTTGAATCTTCTAATCTAAATGTCCTTCTGCTTCGATCGTTCGAACCTCTTCAAAGCTGGAATGCAACTAGTTTTGGGCTTAATGATGGAGGCCAGCTAAAATCTTTCACAGATTCTGTATATTTAGCGAGCGTTCCGAATCTAACTACTTGGTTCTGGTAGACCGGATATATCTGCCAAGAGTAAAACACCCAAACCTTTCCCCTCCTGGTTCTGGTATGATTGACCATAAATAAACGTAAGAATATTTAGATCGTCAAGGCAAGTGCCGTTGAAGAAAATCCGGTTATGAGGCTGTTGTAACCCAAAACGGCAGCAACAGAATTCAAATATAGTGCTGAAGCGTGGCTAGCCAAGACATTGATCTGAATTGCGTAGCTTTCAACTACGTAGGTGACGTACCTTTCACGATGCACTAGGCATCACAGTTTCCGAATTCGTCGCGGTCGGTAGACAGCCAGCCAAGACGAAGGGCGCGCATAAAAGGCCTCCTGCATTGGCGGGAGGTAACTCACAAGCAAGACACAGCAAGTGAGGTGCCCATCGTGTTTTCCCGCAGCTCTTTCCTGACCTATCGCGTATCTCCGCAACGTCTCCTTCAACGCCTTCCCAGTCCTTTCGTTTCCCTTTCGTCGCTCCTACTGTTTGGCTTCAGACCGCCTTGCCACCTCCACCATCGTGTGTCGGGCCAACACCGAACAACAAAGCGCTTTGCTCTTAAAAGAGTACGAGTGTGATCGGATACACGTGGACGAGCAGCATGGCGACCTCGAATTATGGGGTGGTGTCAGTTATTCAACCCCCTCGTTTGAAGAACGTTGACAAACCAGCACTGATCAAATTCGAAACGGAATACGCAGCTTACAAGGCAAGAGTTGAGGACGTCAACAAAGACAGGACTGTTGATCAGCAACTGTCAATTGCCTCCATCAAGGATTGCCTGGATTCTGCGACTCTCCATGCACTGTGCATGATTGGTGATATAGAAGGCGCCTCCACTGTCGAAGAAGCCACAGCAAATAACGTCAAATTTTGGTTCGAAAATGCCTCGACTTCTACGCCGAAGGATCTGTCCGAAAGAATCGACGCAGCACTACGCATGGTATCGTACCAACCTAACAAGGAGGACCCCGCAGGTGGAGTGTTCAATTTTATCATCAGCGTTATCACTGCGCTTGACCAGTGTAATGCTTCCGAGGTCCTTACGGACAAAGACATGTCCAAAAAGTTTATCGACCGATTGGTAAAAAAATTCAAGCCGGAAGTACTGGCTGAAAGGATCAAAATGATGCGCAGAGGATGGAATAAGGACCAGTTGTCCAGCATTAAACTCTTCAGGGAAGAAGTGGCTTCTACTGCTTTGGAAATTGCACTCACAGAAGCAGCGCTGGCTCTTTTAGACCCCGCAAAAGCCAAGCATTTTCGTCAGCCGGGCGGAAAGTCCTCTAAACCAGCCGTACCGAGCGGTCAGAGGTCTTCAGAGTCGCAATCAAAGAAGAATTTGAAGCTATCCAATAAGCGCAAGAGCACGGAATGGACAGAAGCATGCCTCAACAAGGATTGCCCTGATGAGCATCGTCTCAAAGACTGTAAGAACACCCCTGAAGAGCGTAAGCATGAACTTTTCGAGAAGAACTACAGCTCTGTGGCAACCAAGAAGGCTAAGAAGGTTCAAGGCTTGTGGACAGCAAGTCCTTCTCTGCCGGAAGCCGATTCGGGACGATTCAAGTTCGCTTTGGAAGACACCGTGCTGCAGACTGTGTTGGGCGATTCGGGCGCTGACTTTAGCGCGATAGGATCAAACTTGCTAACCCAAGTAACATCTGAGATGCCGAACATCAAGGTAAATAAGCTGAGTCGACCAATCGCTCTCGCAGGCTCATTCTGCACTGGCAACGAGGCAGAAGTCTACGCCTGTCGATCCGTCAAGCTGAATGTCACGATCTACTTACGAGATTGCAACATACCTGTTCTGGTCCGAGGAGTCGAATTCGTCGTCGTGGATCATCCAATGGAGGAAATACTCTTAGGAAGACCATTCTTACACTCCATCGGATTCAATCTACAGGAGCACCTTGTCCGTTTCAGGGACGCAATTCAAGACAAACACCTCGACGAACTCGATCCACATGTTCTGAAAGCTGGTGCAGCAAACTACAGAGGGCTTTCATACACCGACATCGACGATGACCCAATTGAACTCCCTGAATGCCTCTCTGCCGGTATCGGCAAGGACAGCGAAGAATCCATCAAGGCAGCTTTCTCTAAAATCATCGAGGAAGCAAAGACTAACGGGATATCCGAGCAGGGACTACAGAATCTCACGAATGTGCTCGTGAAATATCGCGACGTGTTCAAATCAAGCTAGGTCCTGATCCTCCGCTGACGTCCCACCTCTGGTAATCACTTCAACGAAGAATGCTAAGCCGTACAGGTCCCCCAGAGAAGTTACGCACCGCACCAAAGAGACTTCATTGTTCAGACCATTCGTGAATTGGAGGCCGTGGGAGCCATATACAAGAATTCAGCAGCGCGTTGGGCGTCACCAGCCCTGGCGGTTCATAAACCAGGCTCAACAAGACTGCGATTCACAGTAGATCTGCGTGGACCCAACGCGCGTACCGTCCCAATACAATCATCAATGCCGCATCTTGAATCTAGGTTCCAAGATATGTCCGGGAGCACTTGTTTCGCCAACTTGGATTTGGCTCACGGCTACTGGCAGCTCCCTCTATCAACGCAATCTCAGGAAATGATGTCAATACAGACGCCCCTGGGTGTCTATTCCTCAAAACGACTATTACAGGGAGGTAGCGACTCTGGAAGCCATTTTCAAGCGGTGCTGGCACACAAATTTGAAGGTCGAGTCGACAAGTTTATGCAGTGGATAGACGACTTCGTTTTCTTTGCCAAAGAAGAGAGGGAACTCTTGACAAACGAAGAAAGCTTCTTACAAGTTTGCCTGGAAATCGGCCTCAAGATACACGCGGAAAAGACGCACCTATTCCAGAAAGAAGTTCAGTTCTGTGGACGTATCATATCAGCGGAAGGCATACAATATCACCCACGGCACTACGACGCTCCCATATCTATGAAACCTCCTACCAGGGCCGCGGAACTGCAACAGTTTGTATGCGGAACGAACTGGATGCGAAACTCGATCACGGAGTACTCCCGACGTATCGCGCCACTGCACCAGCTTCTGGAGCATTGCAACAAAGAAGTTGGAAAACGCACTCGGAAAGGAATTCGCAAGTTCTCCATCATCGACCAGTGGGGCGCAAAGCAAGAGTCAGCTTTCGCTGACATCTAGCAACAACTGGCCGCCGCAGTCAAACTAGCTCATCCTGTTGAGGACCACTCCATATGTCTCTTCACGGATGCCTCTGACACACACTGGGCAGCCGTATTGACCCAAGTGCCGGCCGAGGCCCGAAAAAAACCTATCGATGAGCAGAGGCACAAACCTCTTTGTTTCCTTTCAGGATCCTTCTCTGGATCAGCTGCCAACTGGTCTATCGCTGAGAAAGAAGGCTTCGCGATAGTCGAGGCAATGTGTCGTCTGGATTACTTGATCATGGGACACGAGACTACCATATTTACTGATCACGCCAACATCGTCTATCTGTATGATCCGTACGGTAAAAATCCGGGCATATCAATACACACCGCCACCAAGCTTATGCGATGGGCTATCAAGCTCAGCGCGTTTCGTTATCTCGTCGAACACCTGCCTGGTGAGCACAACGTTTGGGCAGATATGCTAACTCGATGGGCGGCCAGCCCTTCGAGACATGTCCACGCTAGCAGATTCATGCATGCAATGGCTCTCATGATAGCTCCGGTGAATCCCAGTGTCGATCCGAAGCTCTACTGGCCCAAGTTATCTGATGTTATGGCACGCAGAACGGGACAAGTGAGAAACCCCCGAAGCAATTTAACAAGACACCAGAAGGCATTCCTAACGCGCAAGATGTGCTATGGATTCCGAATGAAGCAGCGAAACTGAAGCTTCGCATAATCATCGCCGCCCATACCGGTCATGGCGGTCACAGAAGCGCCAATGTAACTCTTGCCACTGTTCGAGCGCACTTTTTTTGGAAGTAAATGGAAAGCAATGTCAAGTCATTTGTCGGTACTTGCATTCACTGCCTATGCACAGAGCCATCAACCACGATACCAAGTCCATTGGGCCAAACTTTGCACGCAGAAAAGCCGAACGAGTTGATCCATTTCGACTTCTGTTATATGTGTCCGGCAGAGAAGGATTTTCTGTACGTCTTGGTAGTGAAGGATGACCACAGCGGTTATGTGCGGCTCGTTCCAGCCAAAGAGACTTCTGCAGAAGTTGTCGCAGACACGCTCATCAGGTGGTTCGCCGATTTTGGAACTGTGAAGCAATGGGTATCCGACCGGGGGACGCATTTCAAGAACGAAGTGGTGAAAGAGTTGAAGGAAGTAACGAAGTCAGCTCATCATTTCACGTTGGCATACTGTCCCTGGTCCAACGGAACCGTCGAAGTAGTGAATCGCGAACTACTCAGGACCACGCGAGCACTCTTGTCAGAATACCAGCTTCCCCTGTCCTGTTGGCCGAACATCCTTCCTGTCGTTCAGTCTGCCCTTAATAACACCAGGCTAGCGCGTCTTGGCAACCGCTGTCCCCTCACGGTGTTTACAGGTCACGAACAAGACACCCCGCTTACTGCTGTGACTCACAAGGAAAGGAAACGGACAGTGGTCATGAACTTTGAAGGAATACGTGAGCGTCAAGTGAAGAATATTGAGAGCACGATGAAGGCCCTGGAAGGAATGCACAAATACGTGTTGGAGCGGACAACAAAGAAGCGTCGGCGGGCAATCGATGCTCACAATCGAAAGACGAACGTGCGCAGGATTGATTTTTCGGACGGCGATTTCGTATTGAGAGGAGTCGTTGACCGCAAGAACAGTCGTAAGCCGGCGCTGAACTGGACTGGTCCTTACCGTGTTGTGGAATGCAGGAGTGAATACGTCTTTATCATTGAGTCATTACTGGACAACAAACGCCACGAAGTACACGGGCGTAGACTGAAGCGATTCAGAAATTCAGACTTCGAAGTAACGGAAGAAGTTTTAGACTATCTCGCATATCAACAGGGTGAAATGCTGGTCGTGCACGAATTTATGGACATCAGGCGCAGAAAGGGTGTAGTGGAATTGAAGGTGGAATGGAAGGGATTTGATAAACATGAGACTGACTGGTTAGCTCTCGAATCTCTCCAGCAGGATGTATCTGAGCTTGTGAAGGAGTACCTTCAAGACATCCACTCTAACGGGACACGCGCCCAACGAGCACTTGCTGCCGCTATCTGATTCTCTACGCCCTTTGCCTATCGACTCATGGGGCGCTGTTGTAACCCAAAACGGCAGCAACAGAATTCAAATATAGTGCTGAAGCGTGGCTAGCCAAGACATTGATCTGAATTGCGTAGCTTTCAACTACGTAGGTGACGTACCTTTCACGATGCACTAGGCATCACAGTTTCCGAATTCGTCGCGGTCGGTAGACAGCCAGCCAAGACGAAGGGCGCGCATAAAAGGCCTCCTGCATTGGCGGGAGGTAACTCACAAGCAAGACACAGCAAGTGAGGTGCCCATCGTGTTTTCCCGCAGCTCTTTCCTGACCTATCGCGTATCTCCGCAACGTCTCCTTCAACGCCTTCCCAGTCCTTTCGTTTCCCTTTCGTCGCTCCTACTGTTTGGCTTCAGACCGCCTTGCCACCTCCACCATCGTGTGTCGGGCCAACACCGAACAACAGAGGCCAATGCTACCTCGATGTAGCATTGTTGCATTATTGAGAATGCTTTGAACCATAGGCCGGAAGTCGGCCGCTTTCCTTTGCGCATCTGTACCCCGAACAAAACACCTGTCTGACCATCTCTTTGGCGAGGCATCTCACTGGCCACTTTTTTTGAAAATTAGTATGCTGTGTCAAGTGGTGCGACGGTTTGAGCCCCTTTGTTCGCAGTTGGACATATTCATTCCAAAAGTGCCTCGTTCCGCTATAAATCATCCCACAATAGATGCAGAAAACGACTCTTATAGTGCGTCAGCGGCTGCCTGAAGGCTTTAAATTGATCAAACGTAGAAGCACTTACAGCTCGACTGACAGCCGCAACCTTTTATAACATAGTTTAGATCAGTGAAACTTGATCTCATCTCGATAAAACAGTGTGGTAAGAGGTTGGTCTATAATTTTCCAGGAATAGAATTGCCGAACGGCGAAAAAGCCACTCTAAATACGACAGCAGTTGAGATGCAGTGGCTGCAACGTACGGACGAGCATGCGCACGCCCCAAGGTCATCACGCTCCGAAATAGCAACTATTGCGTTTTCTTCTGTAAAGTTCGTGCTATGGGGTCCACTGGCACCACTTTGGCAGATAATGAGCGGTCTGCAGTCCTTTCCGCCGATTATGGTTATATATGTTGGAGGAGATATTAATTATGATGTGATTCGCCGTTATGATGACTACACTCTCATAGCAGTGAAATCTAAAAACAGTTTGATTCATTTCGTACATCAACAAAGTAATCATGTCGAGCTACGTGCTGGGAAAAGGAACAGCAAGCTTCGGCGAATGAACAGTAAGAGGGATTTGTCCGACATAGTAATCAAAGCTCACAATGAACTTTTGATAGACCATATCTTTCAAATATTAAAGCACCCCAATTTCCTCCCCTTTGATAGATGATGCTCTTGAATATTTTGGAATGGAACACTTTGCCTCGGTTTTCCTTCACAAAAATGGGCCTGACTGACTGGATGCATTCAAAAAGGAGTGATGAGGATCAATTGAAAATCAATAAACGTTAAGTAATTAATACCTTGGTTTATCCGGAAAACACATTCCGCCCGGAAATTGCACTCACCGCCGAATATCTGTTTCATTTCTTTGAAAAGTTCTGAATGCCAAACTGGATTGTTCTTGAACGTATATTGAGATATTTGAAGGACACTATGATAGTGGCAGTAGTGTATCGCAGAACCGATATTACACTCACTGGTTACAACTCCGATTTTGCCGCAAACTCCGATTATGCCGCAAACGCAGTGGATCACAAATCAAAAAATGCATCTTTTGTTTGTGCCTTCAGGTACTTGAGTCTCTTGGTGTTCGAGGGAACAGTCTGATATTGCATAGTCAACTTTGTATTGAGAGTATAGTCCAGTTTCCTATGCTTTGAGAGAATCTTTGTTGCTGAGTCAACTCTTTGACGTTCTTGATGTGAAGATGGAGTCAGCGAATGTCATCTTTGGGGAAAATAGAGGGGTACTAGTCCTACCACGTGATCAACTATGCAACCGAAGGACCAAGCACATATACATATGTTTGAAACTATTTTCTACGTTACCATGTTGAAAAGAACAAAGTGGCGTTCAAGTTTCTACCATGTTCTTCCATGATTGCTGACGTCATTACTTCCAAGTTATTTTAAAAACAACGATTGCAAGAAAATTGGGCAGAAGAAAGACACTGTCGTGTAGATTGACAGAGGAAAAGGTTTAGGTGTTTTACTCTTGGAAGATATATCCGGTCTATCCCATGGTTTTCCAGACAACCGCAATCAACTCAAAAAGGGTATACTGACACAGTTATGTGGAAGGAACTACGCTCCCTAAAATTCTAGATTGACAGAGTGTGTTGTCGAGAACGGTCAGCCCTACCATTGGGAAGATTACACATTGCGTGCTTTCCATTATTTTGAAAATGTTTTTGCTCTACAATGTATGCTAGTTGAAGTTTGTTGCGGTAGGTTACATGAACTGATAATTCTCTACATAAGCCGCCGAAAGTATAGAAGAAAAAGTAAAATTGGTACCCGAGTTAGGATCAATTTAAGAGACTTAAGTCTCTGTACGATTTATGGATTCACCGAAGTAGTCTTGATTGAAACCTAGATTCTTCAATACGGCCATGGAATAGATCGGATATATTTTCCATGTGTAAAACACCCAAACCTTTCCCTTTACGGCACTTTACCTGTATCACATCCTAAGGGCTTATTTTAGAAATTGACCTCCGCGCCAAGATTTGAAGTCTGGATTGCGACGCATAAATCTGCCTAGAGCCATGATGTATGGCGTCTACCGCAGCACGGAGGGGAGTGGTGCGCAAAATATTCACGATGAAAATTTTTTCTTGACCGCGATTGAAAGACAAGTTCTTACAGTCGAACAGTTATCTACTGGTCCAAAATTCGCAGGACAACTAAGCGGAGGTATCTCTTGGCCACTTGGGGACACTTTTATCTTACTATCTTTCTCTTGGCGTCTCCCTTACCGAGAGCTTAGAATCTGGTGGGCAACGCTCGCGATACCACCGGACAACGAACCACTTACAAAGTCAGAGACTTAATGTTGGCCTTTTTAGGAGCGTCGTTCCTACCCCATATCTGTGTCGGCACACATTTTTGAGTCGTTTGTGGCTGTCTGGAAATCTCTAGGATAGATCGAATATATCTTCCAGTAGTAAAAACAACCAACACTTTCCCTTAATGTCAGAACTGATCGACTCCTACCATTCGTCCACATTATCCCTGCCCAGCCCCTGTTTCAGATTCAAAGTTTTCGGGTCGGAGAAACCATATATCTCAACAGCCGAGATCGCTGCCAACCAAAGTCCGAGAAATTGATATTCTGGCGCTTGAAGTGCACTCTGCAGTGGCGTAATTTCCCAACTTCATTTGCACTGAAGGCGAAATTGTTTGCTGGTCCTCTATCCTCTCAGTAGTCCTGTCAAGCTCCCTTTTTTCCCTTTTGATCACGGATAATAGTTTTAGTCTATCCTGTTGGTCGCTCTCCTTTACCAACGCCACTTGGATTCGACTACCCCCTTCCTGTGTGTCAAAAACGGTAAGAGTTTCCTCTTCCAGTTACAAACCACGTGTTGGGAATATGTTTTCGACAAATGCAACGTCTATCTCAATTAATATGGTCTGTCGAGAAAGTACCTACAGGTAGCACTGACTGTCCTCGTAGCTGCCCACCACAATACAGATCTCAGATTTAGAATCAGACTTCCTCCGTAATCAATGTTGCATGTGACACTATTTGAGGCATCTTAATAACATTAGACACTCAACTTGTAGGCCTTTCCCTGTCGTAAACTTATGAGAGGACTTTTGGCTCGGGAAGTGTGGCCATAATCTTTTCATAAGACTTCTCTTGCTGGGTCGTTGTTTGTGCTGTTGATAAGACTTTTTTGTGTTACGGACTTGGTACGATGGTACTCAATTTTTTTGAACGTCCAAAAGACCCCCGCCTAAAACTACATTGGGGGTCATACATGCTCTAAAATAGACATGGCCGTCTCTACTATGCCCCTCCTAGCACTCTCTTCGCCAATCTCGTTATGTTTTCGGGGTATGTGGAGACCAAAAATGCAAATGGTATCCCGCTCGATTCTGCGCAACCATTCTTCGGAACATTGATACCAAAATCCACGCCAAACTGTACACCTCCCTGCTTGTCCTAGGGCAGTTCCTCTGCCTCTCCAAGCAGCAGCGGCAGTTGGATTCAAACGCCGCCGAACTCATAATGACTCTGTTCCGCCTTAAATGGACGGCTGAATTACGGTCGGTGCCACCAATGCCCCATCTTCCACCCCTCCGCTCCCTGCTACACCATCTGATATCACCCCATATAGTCCCCTTGAACACATCCCTCCCCCTGATGCCGACTTGGATCCTGAAGTATGAGTCCCCTTCCGTAAATCACGTTTCAGGTTCCTCCAGGTCCCGAACTGCCCCCAACCCGCCAACCATATCCCAAGTACCGGATCTATGTCTGTTGCTTCTAACCTTCCGTTCCCTCTCTTTCGCCCCCTTCCCTGCTCTCACCTACATTCCTCGTTCAGTCCAGGCCGCGGTTACCACTTATATTTCGCGGGCTTGTTCCGAGTTATATCCGATCCCTCGACAGAGGTCAAGATTCCGGCCCTCCTGGAACTTCTTGCCATCCCGAAGCTGGTTTTTCGACACGATCTCCCCAGCGCTCTTGTCCGTCGCCGCCGTGAAAATTGCTCCAGCTACGTTGACCACATCCGCATGGCTTCCCTCGCCTCTAGTATGACCTCCTTGGCAGGGCTACCTCCATGTTCACCTCCGCCCTCTCCTCTCCGATTCCATCCCCTCCCACCCTCGCCTCCCCGGACGCGGCCCTTCGCTGATGTCGCCGTTTCCTCTCCCGGGGTAGACCTTTCTGGGCCACCGCAGCCAATATCCAAGTTTATCCCCTACTCTCCCCCAGTGAAGTTACCATTCAGTCCTCGGTTTCTCTCCATCCTGTGCCGCTCGGTCGTTCGCTCCCATGCCCCTCTACCGTTTGTCACTACCCCTCAAGTTCTATGTCTCGCACGTCCGCCATGCTAATTATGGCTTTGACCCTTCAACCGCTGCTGGGGCCAATGGTCTGTCCCAAATGTTCCTGCGAATGTTACTCCGCCCGTCAGGGGGGTCAGACCGGCCGAGATAATCTTCATGCTCTGATAAAGTTCCTCAACCTATGTTTCACGTCGAACTGCCGGCCGCATGCCCCCTGTACCTCTGCGGAGGCCGTCTCACTCCGCTGGCGAAACCAAACGGCGGAATCCGCCATATCGCAGTCGGGATTTTCTTCCGGCGCCTAATTTCTAGGCTCTCGGAGCACAATTCCTCGCACCGAGGTCGATTTTCTTCCGGCGCCTAATTTCTAGGCTCTCGGAGCACAATTCCTCGCACCGAGGTCTACGACCACGTGTTGGGTCAGATTGACGTTCACAATGCTGTCAATCACATTTCCCGCTTGCGCATTCTTGAAGCGGTACAAATCTTTGCCCCAGGTCTTGCACGTTGGGCTCACTACTGTTAAGGTGTCCTTACAGAGCTCGCTTTCGGTCCCTACTACGTCTGTAGCGCCGAGGGCACTCAGCAAGAAGCGCCTGAAGGTAGCATTTTAGGAAGCGTAGTTCCTTCCCCATTACGCTGTAGGTATACCCTTTTTGAGTCGATTGCGGTTGTCTGGAAAACCATGGGATAGGTCGGAAATATATTCCAACAGTAAAACACCCAAACGTTTCCCCTCAGCAAGAGGACTCACTAGGTCCCTCGATTACGTTACAGGGGAAGTTCTCACCTGCTCTGAATGCATGGTATGCGGATGACGGCAACATTTTCCTTCTGCGTTCTCAAGCTGCTGCCGACATCCGATTCATCCAGGTCGACGGGAGTCCACTCGGATTTCATCGGAACCTTTCAAAAACCAAGGTGGGCGATTTCTCCCCCGCCCGCATCCCTTTTTCACTTCCCTGTCCATTTCCTTTCCCCCCCTGGTTTTGCTGTGCTGGTATCTCCAATTGGTTCGGAAACGTTTCTTTCCGAGTTCTTAGCAGAGCGTGAAACCACTGTGGACTGTGTCCTCCAATCTCGCCGGGCTTTGGACGATGCAAAGAGAGCTTTCTTCCTTTCTCGATCCTATGCAAACGCCTCTAAGGATATGCACTTGATACATACGCTTCTCCCCACTCAATCTGCGGTACTTGCCGGTAGCTGCGATCAGAAGCAGAGGGAAGCATTCCGCAAATTGCAATTTCCTTCCTCGGATCGGATCTGGCTCGAGGCCTGTATCCCCTTTTCAATTGGGGGTCTCGGTCTCCTGCAAACGTCGGGCATTACCGAGGAGGCTTACGCAGCATCTTTAATAGATTCTTCCCGTCTTATCCCCGACCTGCTAACCCTTCTCACGACCACCACTGGGAAGAGGTCCCTCAGTTTGCTATCCGGCTCCAGCTTCCGGCCATCAGCATTTGTCCTCGTCTTTTAAGGCTATTGCTCTTTTCAAGAGTTGTTCTTCGCCGGTCTCCAGTGAAAGACTCCAATCTGAGGTCACAACTGAGCGCATTCCTTCGAAGCCTCACAGGTTGTTCTCCGCAGCAGCACCCGAACGACCACGGCTCCTCTCCGTGCGCACATCCCTCTCCTCTTCCGTTTCCTCTTTGCTTCTTCATCCCCACTGCGATACGTACATGATCTTCCCTGCGGGGAAGGTCTCCCTGGCTATCCGTGTCTATATCGCGCTAATTCTAGGATCCACTCATTGTACGGTGTGCCCCTGGCGCTTTGCCGACGTCGTGCCCGGCTTGGATCCAAGCGGCCAACATGGTTGATCTGAAAATACGAAAACGGCAAGAATCGCCGGCATCACGTCCTACGCAGTGTTCTCGCCGGCTTTTGTTAGGAAATTGGCGTTGCTACACTCCTGGATCATCGCTTCCTGTCCAAGATACCAATTCTTCTATTCACTTGGAGTCCCGTCCATTACGAATGGGGGAAAGTTTGGGTGCTTTACTCTTGGAAGATATATCCGATCTATCCAATGGTTTTCCAGACAACCACAATCAACTCAAAAAGGGTATACCGACACAGTAATGGGGAAGAAACTACGCTCCCTAAAATGCTACTTTCAGGACAGCCATCAAGCAGGCCGCATTGGACATGACGGCTGCTGCGGCGGGCCTTTGCACCGAAACCCCCCGAACCTTTCCGTACGTCTCCAGTGCCCTCACGGCCACGTTCATTGCCACGTCATTTAGCACTGCACATGCATCCGGGTGCCACCCTCCAAGAGTGGAGATTGGCACAGGCACGAGCCTACCTGTGGTGGAGGTCGCGATAAAGGATTGATATCTTCTCTGCTTTGCATTTCGCGCCGCATTCAGAGAGGACATCGGGTTGAAGGCCCTCACTCTCCTGTTGGAGGGAGCGAGGGGATTCACGAAGGTAACATCAAAAAAGTCGGTCCATCCGCTGCTTCTATTGCCTGGATGTCTGGTCTCGTGCGGTGGAGACCATGGCGTGGCTCTACGACAGGATGACGAGCAGCTCTTGCCAGGTCTTTCGCAAGAAGGTTTACCTGGCGATCATGTCGGTTGATCCTGTGGGCTCCATGCAAGCAGTGCATGAGATGATCGCCATGTACATCGAGTGTGTCCGGGTAATTCCTTCTCGGGCACGGCGTTCCAGGGTGAAAAAGTGGGACTTGACAGTAGTATTGAAGCCACACCGAGAATTCTCGAGGATCAATGCTTGTCTGTACTCCGGGGCATGGGGGACAATACACCGTTCCTTAGCTTCCGGGAGGGCCATAGACGCGCGAAACGCCTGCCTCCTCGAATCCCCAAGAGGAATTCGTTCTTGCACTGCTTCATGGATTGCGTCCGTCAGCTCTTTTGCGATGTGTTTTTTGCGAGCAAATTACACTGAACGGGATAATCCTAGACGGCAGGCAAGAGGTCGACCACCTCCGATGGGCGTCTGCAGCTGCTTCGTATGTTCCCAGCTCCTTAATAGGAGTTGGGAGCAAGGTCTTGCAAAGCTTGCTAGATGATGAGCTTGAAGCCAAGAACGCCGCGGCCGCCATGTTCTTCACGGAGGTGAGTCCGATCCCAAGAGATGGTTTTTTCTTGTCCTTGGGTGTGACCGGCAGCCGGAATTCTCGGAATACTTCCGAATCCAGTACTTCCCCTGCCAATTTTCGAACACAGTCCTCCATCATCCTGTCGAACTCTTCCGCTCCTTCTCCGGTGCAAGAAGCAACAAATAGCCTACTTTGCAAACGCCAAAACAGTACGCAGTAGCTGGAATGCCACTTGCCTATTCTCACGGTCAGCAATGGTCTCGAGGAATGGTCTGAAAGATAAAACATGGTTCGTAAAGGACCGTGTGGTGTATTCCTTAGTACCGACAGGGGCGTTCAGGACGGAAGTACCCTCGCTGTACTCTTGCTTAATCCCGTCAGGGTAGAGGCTCTGTACTGACCCTGGAGGGGCTGAAGGCCACCAGACGGTGCACTTCGGCAGCTACAAGTGCAGTCCTCGGCTTTCAGCATCCACGGAGCGAAGTACTTCGATGGAATTGACGAGTTGGTCGTGGCTCCCGATAATGTACCCGTCATCGTGGTACCACAGTTGAAGTAACAACTTTGCCAAATCTCTGTTCTCCCCTTCCTCTAAACTGAAGAGTTCTTGTATTTTGAGGATAATAGGGTGCAGCACCAGGTGGAAGAGGAGGCTTCCAAGGTTGTCTCCCTGTTGGGTCCCGCAGACGCTTCTTATTGTGTGACTACCTATCCACAGGAATGCGGGCTCATTTGCATAGAAATATGAGACCCAAGGCTGTAACTCTGGGAATAGCTGTCTCACCGCGGTTAGAAAAGCGGGTCTGCTGCACATATTAAAAGCGTTCTTGAGATCGACAGTCAATAACCCATATGCTGAGTCACTGCCGTACTCCTGAACGACTCGTCGGATTCCGTGCACGACTGTGTCGGTACCCGACTTTGTGGCGATACCCACCTGGAGAGGTTGGAGGTAGTCTGCCGCCTTCTGGGATACTCGCTTCATTAAGCAGCACCCGACCAACCTGCGCAGCTTCTCCCCAACGGCGATTGGCCTAGGCGACATGTCCTTCTTCGCCAACGGGGTTAGTGGAGCACCAGCGATCCAAGGAGCGAGAACGGCTGGTGCTTTTCCAGTTGCTAAAACATTAACAAGTCTCGTAAGAGCTGCCACAAAGCCGGAATTCCCGATGAGGATGGACATCTTAGCAATTCTACCAGGTGGCAAGGCTTTAGACCTGAGCCTCCGCGAGAGGATCCTGGTTTAAAAGCCCTGATAGCGCCAAGGACTTCGTCTTTAGTGATCGGTCGGAAACTGTAGTTGGTAGAAGATGTTTCGCTGACTAGAGTTGTTTCATCGGGGGCCTGCTGGGGATGTTTATTGTCGCCCTTTTTACATTGACCTGTTGCTGGTCCGAAGTGGAACGAGCTCGTGCCGTGCGGTGTTTGGGCTGGTCGAGTGCTTGCGCCCATAGTGTTCTGAAGTGCCCGCGTTCCATATATCTATTCTTTCCCTCATTTTGTCCGTAATAGAGTTCCACCGGTATTCACTGGAGCAGGAATCTGACAAGTGAATGTTCGTAAGCATAACTGCTGGGAACAGAAATATATTTGTGAGCGCCTGAGTTGCTCGTGAATTATCAGCAAGACAAGCGTTCACTGCATCGTCCACGACTTTGCATATGTCTCTACTAGACAACCGCGGAACTTTGTGGTATATGCGACATGACAGGGGTGTGGGTTGTGAAGATCTCTTTTAGAGATGGCAGAGACTGTTCACAAAGATCGGGGTTTTGAGACGCGAAGTTGGGCCTCTGGTTTGGAGCTGCGGGAGCTGGGTCATCTGAAAAAGGTACCGGTGTAATGTAGTCGACCTCCTCCAAAGGTATGTGCTCCAGGACGACCTGATCCATGCCAGCGATTAAAAACTGTTCCTCCGCCAACTTTCCGCGATTAATTACTGCTTCTCCTCTCTGATCGGGCTGCGAATGACTATACCTCCTAACCAGACAGGCAGCCGTCCGTCTTCGTTGTTATAGTCCGCAATGACCCTCCAGTGCCAACAAACAGCCTCTGAACCGCGGATTCGTAAGTGTGGTGTGGATCAGCTGAATTTATTTTTCAATCGGTACAAGCAAAAAACTCCCTCTTCTTAAGATAAGTAATAAGTAAAGATCCTCCTCTCTCTCCGAGTATGTGACGCATGTCACTCCTAGGAGAAGCGTGCTCCAGAAGTGTTCTTCTGGAGCACGCTTCGTCGCATCGCTCACTGTGTGTATCGCGCTTACACCGGAAGTTTTTCAAGCGAATACACCCACGGGGAAAAGGGGGTGTCTTCATCGATATTACGGATAGACATCTACATTCCGTGTGCCTATGGTCTTTACATCAGTGATATTTTTGTCGACATTACAATTGCCCATACTTCTGCTCAAGGCCACATCTCGCCAAGTACAGTTACCGCAGGCCCTGCCGCAACACTCGTATAACGCGAGAAACATCGTCATTGCGGCGATTACATGATCCTGCAATTAGAAGTGCTGCCTTATTCTATAACAGGTACTACTGACAATAATGCGCTGCGACCTGCAGGCGCAGATGTCGTAGCATGCTTGCATTCATACGTAAGGCATGCACAGGTCAAATTCTGGAGTCTTTGAATTAAAAGGATACTCCCAGAACTGTACAGAATTGTACAGTACACTACAATTCTGTACAGTTCTGTACTGCAAGCGCCATTCCCACAGCGGCTTTGCAAATCTTCCAGTAGCTTTGCAAATTAAAGCCAAATTAGGACAAGGGGGAAAACTATGGCTTTTTTAATGATTGGAAAATAAGATTGGCTGCAATCCCAGATAACATTGGTATGTTAGGACAATGACTGTTTATCGTAGTACAGGGGTGTGTTTTGTTTTTATCACTGTAATATGTACAGTATGTGCAACATTGCGAAGTCGGGGGGGGGAATGTGAGGTGCTTAATATTTGAAAGATATGGTCGTGGTACAGTAATGAGCTCGAAGTGTCCGGGCGACGCCATCAATGATGACATTGCAGGGACGCTTCGAGCTCCATGTGATCACAATGCATATCTAAGGGAAAGCACTTCGTTTGTACAGTACTTTCCACTGATTGGTAGTCCTACAGTTTGGGTGGGCGCCCGTCACACTACGATCTGAGGCGCTACCCAATACTTTGGCGAGCCTCCACATCAAGCAGACCAAGGTGTAACCAAGTCACCGACGGAGTCAAGTGTTATGTTGTTTTGCTACCTTCCCCTGACGACAGTATCGTGCCTTCGCCCCTGACACTTTCAGTTTGCTCACTTCAATCCCTTTTCTCCCGCTTTCCTATTACCTCTTTTCGCCGGACCAACCGTCACTCTTTCGAACGTCCGCACCCACCCCCGATCCATGCGCTCCTCCTCCCCTCTTCATCAATATTACATTATCATCATTTTCAATCGTCCTCCACGCTACTCATACTTCCGTTAATCCTCTCTTTCTCCTTACACGGACCCAAGCCATCACCTCCTACGCACACCTACCAGCAGGTCCCTATATCTCGACCTTTAACCCTAGCCAAAAGAACAATTAAGAGTATTCAAAAGCACCTCACGTCATTTAAGGCTTTGCCGCTTCGAAGCGGCCACCGAATCTGATCCGTTTTCCTCTTCTCTACCTCACACCCTGCTTTGCACGCTCTTTCCGTCATTACCACTCAAGTCATTCCACGCCGCCCACTTCACTCCTTTTCAGAACACTTTCTTGTCTATTCCTCTCCAGCCTCTTTCCTTCTTCTTCTTACGCCCGTTGCCATGAACAACCCTCGCCCTCGAATAGTCTATGACAATCCCCGGCCCAACCGACCACCAATCCTCCTTCCCAACCTACTATTTATCCGCTTCTCCAATCTCAAGCACATCCCTCACCCGATCGCCACTCTACTCCTGGCGAGTTTTCCACTCTGAATCTTCCCCCCACCCCCAATCACCAACCAACTTCCACGCATGATCGCCGCAATCAAGCCTCCCATATTCATCTACCGGCCGTTACTACCTACATCGAGCATTACCGTAAGTTAAATAATCATCCTTGTTCCGCCATCTCCAAATTCTAAATTCCCAAGTGAGACTTACACTGACTTGCTTTCCACAATTTTCACTCGCAGACTACTACAACTTCAATGGTCATTGCACTATACAAGCACGCCCAGATCATCAACCCTCAGCCGCGCTGAACTCAGGCGCCACCATCCGACAAAACACTGATCCTTCCCCCGATGTCGAAACCAGCTTGGACCCTCGGCCCATTACCGACCCGTTATTATCATCTCCTCCGCCTAATCAAAGCGGGAACCTCCCGAGCAGATCATGCCAGCCTTCCGGTGATACCGGGTCGGAGACCCCGTCTGCTCTTGTACAAAATCTTGAGCCCCACGCGCACCCCTGTCTCGGCAGGATCTTCCTCACGCCCTCTTTCCCAACATCTATCATTCGCTGGGGGAGCGGTAGGGTTTCGTCCTTCGCTAGGAGTCATACCCGAAATTGGTATTATCAGCACGCCAGTGACTGAGGCTGGCTTTGGCAGTACGACTGGTGGCAGAGACAAGGAGCTGCCCTGTCCGTCGGGTCTCGGCGGAGGAAATTGTGCTTATGTTTCTCCGCCGTCACCGTCTTAGGAAGTGCTTTGACCCCTGGAGATAAAAGGGACCATGGAGATGCAGTACCGAGTCTGAAAGGACAACTGGGAGTCTGGGTCGGACTGACCAAGCACCTCTGCAGCAGCAAACCTCAATGGGTCCGATTCCTTGGTGGCCTCTCGAGAAAGAGAGGCGAAATTAGCGATCTGCCGAAAGGAAGAGGTTATCCGGAGGGAAAGTGGGAGTGGTAGCTTCAGATAGAGGCGGCGACCAAGATGAGTTTAAGGGAAGAGTGGGCGACAACCTAGCAGGAGGCTTTCGACGCGTCACGTCGGAGGGAGAAGGTGGAAGCAGAAACCGCAGCTTATCACTTCATTGGGACTATAACAGAGCGAGATTCGGAAGAGTGATGGCAGGGCTCGTGCAGAATGCGACGAATCAAAGAGAACGACTGGGAGGCTGTGCCAGATACATTTCAGAGGGACAACCGAACTGAGGATGGGATTTCATGAGATGTTCCGTACGAGAGATGGAGGGCGGTAAGTCATTCTGGAATAGTATGAGAAGCACAGAGCGCTTGAGAAAGCGTGTTTGGGCCTTGATGAGGAGGTATTTGAGGCTACATTTGAATACGGATGTGATAAGAGGGTGTGGCAGAAGCAGGGGATATGCGCTGTGAAAATTTGAGTTCCATTGGGAGAGCGGGAATATGTTTACCGATAGCTCCTGGCAATGAGACAAAAGCCAGAAATAATGGGGCGATTGCAAGACGAAAAACAAAAATGGAAGCTCGGAGCGACAAGAGGCCTGCTGCGAAAACGGCGGTGGCGACCGGAGGAACTCCAACCGAAGGATTTGGCTTGAAGGATCAGGATGGTTGATGAAACCAGTATCCTGGATAGTTATAGGTGGTTTCAGGGAGCAGAATGGAATGTGATGGTAGAAACGGCTTTCATAGAGCTCTACGGGGTAAGGAAGTCTTTGAAAAGTAGTGGATGTGGAGGAATGGTGGTAGAGAAATGGTTGCAGGAGCTGGGCCATTCCGGGTATGATTCGTAGAGAACATATCTTGCCATTGGAAGGCATCAACTACTGTTGGAGCTTACCCCCACTTTATTTCATCAATCAATGGCAGAATATAATCTTCTGGTTGGACTTCATGTGTAGTTGTACTTGCGCGATGGGATCTATTAGACGTAACAAACGAGTCTTTGTAATATCTGTAGCCAAATAAGGGGGAGTGGAGAAGGAATGGAGCAAAGAAGGCTGATTCCAGGAGTAAGATGATGTCGGAAGTTTCCATCAACGCGGCAGTGTCATTCAAGTAAAATATCATTTACCCCAGAGAATTAGTCGGGGGCTCTGGTGACGGCCTTCCGTGCCGCTTACGTGGTAGTTCGGAACGCTTACGGGTGCCAACCTCCGAGCGCGGGGATAAGAACGGGGAACGGCCTGCTGCAGGGTATTCCGGCCATAAACTCCTTATATTTCTGTAACTTATCAGCATGGGCTGCGGTTCAGCTAGTAAAGGGAGAAAAGGTTTGGGTGTTTTACTCTTGGAAGATATATCCGGTCTATCCCATGGTTTTCCAGACAACCGCAATCAACTCAGAAAGGGTATACCGACACAGTAATGGGGAAGGAACTATGCTCCCTTGAAAGTGCATATATTCCAGGAAACCTCCGTTCTCAGGTATTAAGTGGCTACCCAAGGTAGGCCTCGTCTGCGATCGCTGTTATCAGGTCAACTAAGTGAACCAACCCATTTATCCCAAACATTCCCCCCTGAATATGAGCTGTGGGTATGTGCTCAAAACTGGGCGAAAATTGATGATGGAATGAAGCTGCGTCTTGGAGGAGTTTCTGCCGTTCCGACACTCTCTGTATTGTTGAAAGAATGGACGGCGGCGGATCGTCTTAGGCTGGTCATGCGCCTAGCTCCCCGGACGCAATCGGATTTCGACAAGCAACTGTGACCTGTGTAATGGTATGTATCATTTAGAAGTGGCGTCTACACAGCAGTTATCTTGAAGCTTCTGCAAGAATGTTCTACAACCCCCCGCCCGGAACTTCGCCTTTTTTTAACCACATCACCGCTAGTTTTGGTAGCCCATGTCCTAATTCGAGCCATTCTGACACGAATCAATAGCTGAACCGAGGCATGCCCGATGCCAACAGCCTTATGCATGATCTTCAACCGTCTCCCAGCCCTTTTTTCTCTAAAGAATTGCTTTGACAGTAGATCCACGATTCTATGCGACAATTACAACTCATCAAATCATACCCACACTACTTCCGTCAGTTGGAGGACCCCTGAAGACGTCAAAGAAAGATTGGAACATATCGAAGGAACTCAAGGCGAGATTAATACACTCTTGAAGAGCGGCAATCCATTATATCTCCCTGGGTCTGCATCGTACTACAATAGCCTTGTCTTTGCCGTCAATCGTGTTGTTGTGGTGGCTATCCTAGATCTAGCTCGTTCTGATCAGTGTTTGACTCGTGCCGCATCAGAATCTTCCCTCAAAAAACATGGTGACACTCATGCAAGATCCAACCCAGGCTCCACCTCGTTTCTCAAACTGCCGCCAAATATTGATGGTCAACAATCATGCCCTCCAGAGTCTCCAAGTATTTCTGTCCAGCAAGACCGTTCGAACAACGCAGCCCTTCAAATTACGACTGTGCCGGTATACCCTTTTTGAGTTGATTGCGGTTGTCTGGAAAACCATGGGATCGATCGGATATATCTTCCAATAGTAAAACACCCAAACCTTTCCCCCAATTACGCCTTGGTTCACATCGATTGCGATGACGTTTGCGAGAAGGCAACTTAATAAGGCTACCCCACATTTGGGGTTAGTAATGATACCGCAGCAATTGGACAAAAAAAGGTACATTGCCGCACATCCTGTTCCAGCTGTCGCGACGTCTTCGGTCCCAAGCTCCTCCGTTGTTTCCACTATTGCTCCAATATCATTGCAAAAAAATTGGTTTGGGAAGGCATCTGGGTCCAAAGGGAATCTGAATTGGAATAAAGCGACAAGTGGTGCAGCAGTTGGGGTGGCTCCGGCGATGCCCAATAGAATCGGTGTGAAGAGCCTCAAGAAGTCTTCATGTACAATCCGTGGATCCGGGCTGTTCATGCGCATGCACGGGGCATCATTTTGTCAAGAGAGGCCGTTGTCTTCTGTAAATGGAGCACACGAGAATGAGTTCACGTCGGTGGATTTGTTTCCAGTCCAGACGAGAAACTTGCAATATGGGACAGCGATGCAAGCGGCAGGATTTGGTAGCCAAATTGCCCATGGTGGGACAGAAGTTGAATGTGGAGTGAGCTCCAAGTCTGGAGCTATGGTTTTCGAGCTGGGCAGGGAGAACAGAATGAGACAAAAATGTCAGGTGTGGAACCAATTGGAGCGAAGGAGGAACAATCGCGAAGAAATAGGGCCCATGCTCTGGAAAGACTGAGGCATAAGAAAGTCTTGAGGAGGCATACGCAGAACCTGGCGAGATATCCCTTCCGAAGACAGACAGCGAAGGTTATGAAAGGATTGAATGGGAAGTTTTTGCCGAGGGAGAAGGTGGAAGGCTGCCAACTTGCAGGGAATTTAAGCTAAGAAAAGTTACCGATCGCAACGTTTTGTACTCTTAGACCCTGTCCCTTTAGGCGGATGATGGTGGCGCCTTCTCTCGAGATCCCATTCGAGGCGGTCGAACAGCTCGATGGAAACATGGCTGCAGGGTGATTCCCCGCGGAGGTGACCCTGAGCTTGCGAACCATTTAGTCGTGATTTGATGAGGTAAAGGCTCTTCTTAGATAGGATTTAGAGCGGTGAGTGAGTTTGAAACAGTGGGTAGCGAATGTTCCTGTGAGTGTGACGTTCAGCGTAGAAAGGCAGAGGATGCGAGAGGAAAATAGGATGGCTTTTGATATAAGAATGCTTGACTGTGAGAATCTGGATGTGCTGGTGGTGCAGTGCGTTTCATGCGTATTGAGGTAGGGCACAAGGGAGAGGAGGAAGAAGGAAAGACTGAATAAGATGTAGAATGACAGCAGTTGTCCAGTGTATGTATCGATGACGATGTTCAGTGTGCAGAAGCGATTGTCAGTGCGCTATGGCTAGAATCTGGAGAGCATGGGCTTGTATTCGGGCGGACTGGCAGAATGTGAGAAAATGATCCCAGAAGAAACAATTTGGAGCCTACGGAGGCGGGGAATCATTTGAGGATGTGAAGGATAAAAAAAAATTAACGCAGATATCTCTGGCATAGATTTCTCCACACACGCAAACTGACCCTCTTGCCTTCCACCTTGTCACACGCCAGCGCACTTCCTTCCTACCTCGGGTCCGCCTCAGTGCCGCTGCGCTGTGTCGAGCTTGTGGTGTTCCTCAACCCCTCCTTTTTTCGTCGACTCCTCTCTAGTTCTTCCCAAATCTACACTTCTCCCAAGAACTAAAGATTTTAGTGCTCACTCGAGTCGGGAACAGCTATCGGGATCCCGGGGCTCAATCGAGCTGAAAGCAGCTGCGCAACTAGTTTACTGCAAAAAACAGCAACAAGATTGAAGCAAATATGGCTGGGATTTGTAGTGCATTTGGGTTTATGAATGCACATGGCTTGTGAGAAGGTCCACTGCAGTGGCAGTGACGTCAAACGCCGCGTATTTCATGGGCGATTTCACTTCGGCCTCTTAAGGAACATTCTGAGCGTCTCTTGTGGCCATCCATCAGCTAGGTTCCACACTGTACATCACGGTGCTGGATATCAGCCACGATATCTTCAAAATTAAACCACCCACACACCCTTATTCTGAAAAGAGCGAAAACAGGGGCTTCATTCACTGTAATGTGATCAGCTGGAACCCACAGGGTGACTATCGAACCAATGTGTTCTGAAAACTGTTGGTGACACAACTTTTGATTTTTCCCAATTTCTACGTTGGTGACCAACACGGTAAAATTGTCGTGCCTGCCACCAGTCATCCAGCCTCAATTTTTCTCTGTAACTCACCGGGTGTTGCGGCAGTCCCCAAGTGGTGCGAGGGTTGGTGTTTTAAACGTTGCTAAGAACAGTCTCCAAAGCAAAGAGGAAATTCTTGCGGTTCGGTAATCGCCTCAGTACGGGTTCCAAGCCGGCTCCGTGTGGCCGCGATTCTAGAATGAGCGAATCCGGATTTCAGTGCTCCCACCAGCCGCGCCGTAGTTTTTCCGTAAACAACAGGAATGAAAAGGTATGAGAGAGGAGCTGTGATCTCTAGTGCATCTTTAGAGCGGAATCCGCGTTGTTCATGGGAAGGTGTGTTATATGGTGAAATGGTTGGTAACGAAAAAAGAACCACTACCTGCCCGATCTGAGAGTCGTTGCGAACGACTTAAGTGCTACAGTCGACGGTAATGGACAATGGCAAGGAGTGGACGTGAGAGCTGAGTGACTAATCTAGTAACCGATTCTAAAAAGCAGGCTCTACCACCATTTTAAAGGCTAGAAAGCTAGTTTAAGGTCTTGGTTTGAAGTTGACGCCAAACTTGCTTTCCGTCTCATGGAATAAGCTTATTAGCTATAATAAATTCCACACTGAATTCTCGACAAAACTACTAAAGCACCATAAAAGTAGGAAAAGACTTCATGCGGATGCAAAGAATTTGAAAAAAGATACTTGAAAGAAACTGAGTGAATCTGCTCCTCAAAATCTTCACCCTCAAGACAAAAACCTAGCTAGCCCTTAAGACATTAGAAATACCCATGAACTCCCCACAAATACTCGTGGATGGCTTACAGTTGTCTGTCCCTTCCTGTAATGAATAAAGCTCACGTAAAACCCCTCCATCCCGGTCCATGGCCAACTGTTCAAAACCAATTCATTACTTCTCCTATATGACCCGGATTGACACCCCCCTTTTCATGCGAAGACTGCCCATCTTCCTTCTCTTCCTTCCCAGCCTCCTCGTCTTCTCCCTTGAACCCCAACAGCCTCCTCTTCTTCCATTCCATACACTAGCTACGCGGCTACTCACTCCTCGAAGTACTTTTCTGTATAGCCATTCTCTTTCTCCAAGTCCTCCCTGCTGATTTCTGAGCTTCGATCTCCCACCAGATGACGAGCAACAAGCTCCATCAGACGTTTCCTGGTTGACGACGAGGGTAGTCCCATACATCGGTTGGCTCGAAGGAATGGAGGGTAGGCGGTGGGAGGAGAGGATACCAGGCTCTGGAAATGGGGCGAGAGTGGGAGTCCGTGCATGATGACCGGCAAGGAGGTATGTGAATTTTCAAGTTTTTGTTTTTGAATAAACGTGGAAAAATTTTATGTGGCGCCCGACGGGTTTAAAAAGCGCCAAGAGGGTAAGATTACCAGGCCAAACAAATAAAAAAATAGGAAGAAACCGATCTTGTACAGAAGTCAGAATTAGTGAAAACCGCCTTCAAAAAACGGGTATTTATCACGGAAATCACGTGTAGAAATGTTGCGTATGGACAAAGATGTTTTGGAGCGAGAAAGATTAAAACGAACGGCGAAAAATAAAAGAGTTACTGTCAAAGGAGAAGATAATGGACATAAAAAGAGGAAAAAAGAGCGTAAGGAAATGTAAATTTTGTCGAGCGAAAGAAAATAAGAAGTGAAGGGAGAAACAAAAGGAAAGGAAGTGAAAAGGGAAACGTAGCAGAAGTCTGTTTCTGCACGTAAAGAGAATTCCTTCAGGTTATCGCTTAAAAATGTGCTTAGGGGACTGGGTAATTTTTCGTTTTTCCGTGTTATTGAACAAGCTTTGAGGGTAAGTAGGCTAGTCCCCCCTCAATCTCAAATCATGTGAGCTGGAAGCAGGCAGCGTTACCTGTCGTCAAAAATTTGAGAACTCTCACAAATCGGTCAATAGAACGGGTGTCGGATATGCTCGGTTGTCAATGGCGAAAACACTACGCATTTGCAGTGACCTCCAATTCAGCTCTTTTGTTTGAAAGCCCTCCTCTTCTTTCTCGTAGTGTGGAGTACCACCTGAACTTAAATTAAAACTTAAGTGAGTCCACACTGATCTACAAAAAAAGGGTATCGACGGACATATCTTCAGTAAAATGCACAGTAATCCGATATCCTCTTTGGTTGTGTCGCGAAACTCAACGCAGAGTAGATATAAATATTTATCGTGACCTTTACCAGAGTTAAGCTTATTCATGTCACAATTTCCAATCTTGGAGGTTGGCACCTGTATTTATTCTCGATGCTGGATGACGGTGCTAAAGGCCGTGATGGCAATGGAGACTTAGGAAAGGTTCTGGGCGTTGACGCAAAGGCATGCTGCAACAGCCATCATGTCCAATGCGGCCTGCTTGATGACCGTCCCTAAATGGGCCTTTTAACAATCGTATCTTCTCCCCGATTACTGTGTCTGATACGTTTTCGATTCAATTTCGGTTGTCTGGAAAAATTTTGGATACTTTGGACGTTTCCCTATATAGTTAATTACCGAAACCTTTCCCCATTGACAACGATGAAAGAGAAGCCCGACACACTGAGTAAACACGATAGGTGGGATCTGGTGAGTCCGTTCAATTCTGGCCAGAAACTTCTGGATTGTTTCTGTTTATTAGAAAGTAAAATAGGGACTCTTGCGTCGCTCGGTGGAGTAAATTGAGGCCAGTGAAGGAGAGATTCCAACACCACGAAGGCCTTGAATATTCGAAGAGGTTAACACAGGCTTTTTGAAGATATTATCCACAAATCTTCTGCTAGTAGATGAATCAGCATGGGATTTGGTACTCGAAAAAGTCGACCTCAACAACGACTTTCTCAGTGGTGTACAGAAATAAACCACAAGATGGCGTTGATTATCTTCATCAGGAACGAGTTTACCTTCTGGAGAAACAATTTTTGTACTCATGATGCTCTCCGAGAAATTGTAAGAGGCGCTTCAAGCGATGTTAAAAATGCACATTTGAAGCTCTCATGCTCAAATATTGCAGTATTCTTCGAGAAAACGACACGTGCGACACATAGGTCGTGCTTCTTGTTGACGAATACTAAGTTTTTCTGGTGATCAGTCTGTGGTGGACTCGATAGGAGATAATTTCAACTTCCTCACTCGTGCAAACCGAACGAATATGAAGTTATTCGTAGCCTCGTCCGAACAATATAATTATACCTCGCTATCGTCATTACTGTCTAGATTTTTATAACCTTGGATTTAATATGATCGTTAGCGTCTTCCTCTGCTCGCTTCAACGCTGCTGCATACCCAAATTACCAGCTGCTGTCGTAGTGAGATTTTTAAATTTCCAAACGCCTGTGTGACTCTATGCAGGGGAGAAAATTAAGTCATTAGGTTAAGATCGTTTGCAATAGATAGAGCGTCAGGCTGTCAGACATTTCGGTGGAATTCGGACAAAAAACAAAAAATCCTATGGGTTCCGAACAGTTGCAGGGAAGAATCTGCCCGTCAATATCTGCAGATGATCTTGGATGG
>NADL03000706.1:0-62245 GCA_002205965.3 Kappaphycus alvarezii | reverse complement strand
GTCAGGCAGCAGTTTCCCTCAGGACCATTGAATGGAAGGACAGTTTCTAACAGTCTCAGTGTCGCAGGCATACGCATACAATATTGTTGCCCCTTTCGTCAATTTCGCTATGTATGGACTGTATCTTCCAATCTCTCCGAGCTTTGGACGATGCGCAAGTGGCTTTCCACCTTCAACAATTATTCGCGATCGTTTCTAAAGTCATACACTTGATACGTACGATTCCTCCCATTCAATCTGTGGAACTCGCCACCAGCTTTGATCAAAAGCAGAGGGAAGCGTTCAACCAATTTCAATTGCCTGCCCAGATCGCCTCAAGGCACCTCTTCGCTTGTCCATAGGCGGTCTCCGTGTCCTGCAAACATCGGACGATATCGACGTGGCTTACGAGGCAGCTATACTCTATTCTTTCCATATTCTCTCCAACATGCTGACCCTTTCCCACGGCCGCCATTTGGAAGACGCCCCCAAATCTTTCATCTCGTTCTTATCTTCCCGCCATCGGCAACTGTTGTCGTCGCTACAGGATAGATCGAATGTATCATCCAAGAGTACAACACCAAAACTTATCTCCTCGCTAATGGGTACTTCCCTTTTCGAGCGTTGTTCTTCGCCCTTCCCCAGTGAAAGACTTCAATCTGCGATCACACCTGAACTCATGCTTAATCTGAGCCGGACAGCTTAATCTCGCCTGCAGCAGCAGCCGACCAAGCATGGCACCTCTCCATAGGCATGTTCTCCTCCTCTTCCGCTTCCCTTCGCTCCCTCACCCCAACGGCGATACGTAAATAGCTTCCCCTGCATGGAAAGTCACCCTGTCTATCTGTCTCGGTATCGCGCTATTCCCTAGATCAACTCGTTGCGCAGTCTGCTCCTGGCGCTCTCTCCACGTCGCGCCCGTCTTGGAGTCCCGTACATTACGATTGGAAATCTACTATCCGGGTGCCTACGGTTTTCATGCAAGTGATACTGTCGTGGACGTTACAATTGCTCATCCTATTGCTCGCGGCCACTTCTCTCAAAGTACAGGTACCACAGGCTCTACAGGAACTCTCGCAGAGCACGAGAAAAATCTTCAGTATGGTAATTACTGCCACCAACACAAAATGTTCCTGTCCTCCGTTGGGGTTGACATCTATGGCGCCTTGGGCGGTGAGGGCCAGAGGTTCTTCCGACGCCTCGCTTCCTTCCTTGCTTCCCGTCGTGGTTCCTCCCCTCAGCAGGGACTTTGTGAGTTCGCTTCCCGCTTCGCGTCCAGCCTCCAAGTGATCCAGGCGCGGCAAGCAGCCACCGGCCGCCTGCCATCGTAGTTGGCCTCTTAATACTTTCTGCACTCTCTCGAGCTCGTAAATATTTACCATCAATTATTTCTGCCTCAGTTATGGATTTAGCAGTTTCCGGCAAACCGGCATGCGACTTTCACCCTTTTAAAATCTGCTGTATATTGTCATTGAAATTTTCAATGGCATTCGAAATGGTTCGTCCTCCTGCTCGGCAATGCGTAGAAAAACATCCTGAATTGAAGACTGCCATTCAGCTGGGAAGTAGCCGAGCATGGATTGGAAACAGGACTGAGAAAGATTTCCTTACTGAAACTGCCTGCTTCAACAATGCAGACTGCTACCGTGACTTGGTTCGCAAGGTTTCATTCATTCATTTATTGTTCAAGCATCAAGTTGAACCTCTAATTCCAACACGACAACTCGTATTTCATGCAGTAGGGAGAACCTGTTGGAAAATTGTCGTTTAGACTAAAGAGAAGGACAGACCCCAAGCATCGGTATCCAATGTTATTTTCAACATTCACTTTACAGCGCCGACGACGAGTCAGTAACGCACTGTAGAGTTGCTGCGTTGGTGGCTACAGTCTCGAATTCCAGTCTCCTAATTGAGAAAATTTTGGATCAGCTGTAAGCATATTTGGTTTATCTCTACTGTTGGAGGTGGGCACCTGGATACATGTGCGGTGCTAAATGGCAGGATAAGCAACGTGGTCGTGGTGCAATAGAGTCGTATGGAAGAGTTCGGAGGATATTTATGCCAAGGCAGGCTGCAGCAGCCGTCATGTCCAAAAAGGCCTGCTTGATGGCATGTCTTAAGGTAGCCTTTCAGGGGACGCAGCTCCTTCCCTATTACTTCGTCCAAAATTCCCTTTTAAAGTCAATTGTGGTTGTCTGAAGTGCTTCGTGATGGAGTCGAATATATACATCGAGTCCTTGTCCCAACCGGCTTTAACGGTGCAAAATACTTCGCAGGTTACAGTACGGTCGTCGGGTAAACTTAGTAACAACAACTTACAACAGAAATATCACAGGGGGGCCACAGTTGTGAGTGTAACGGCTAAGGTATCACGTAGCTAGGCTGTCTCGTTTCCTGTTTTCATTTTTGGGTTTGCGGGGGAAACAGGGGTACGTATACTGTGAAAGTTAGGTGGCCTAGGAACCGCGGAAGTCTTTGAGTTTAATTAGTAGGCATGTTTTCAAATTCGACAAATACGTCCCGGGAACACTTGTGCAGTTAAATGGTGTTTCTGCTACCTCATTATGCCCTAAACTCATCCGCAACCCGTACAATCTCCTCAAAGTGGAAATACGAAAATGGGAATGTTGTGTCATCCATGCTTTCTAACCGATTTCATCGCTGTAACTTACGCGGTTATTCTCACAACCCCTTCCTCTATTCCCCAACTAAATTTGACATTTTTCCCGCGGACCGGCTTCAAACAGTCTACCATATGCAGGGTTAAAACCTTCCACGCCCGGTTAACGTGGATGTTTGCCGTTTTTGTTTTGTTTATATTCCATATGTAATCATTTAGTCTACCATGTCCTTGCATAATTCCCACAGTCCTTGTCAACACGTTGCGAATAATACGCAGTTGGAATTTCCAACTACGCAATCATGCAACGGTGTTCCAGCACATCAATTTTCTCAAAGTCACCACTTTCCACTGTTGTCGCGACATCTTCGGGTCATTCCTCCACCACTGCATTCCCAAATAGCCGAGACAGACAATCGCACGATCCGCAAATATATCGCGGAGTCCAGCTTGAAAAAGCACTCTCTCCTATATCACGAAACACTCGCATTTACTCTGATACAACCAATGCACTGATTTCGTTAATTGCCAGGGGATCTTCAAGAAGCTTTGCAAATCCCAGCCGCATCATCCGGAATACAGTCATTCGCATGCAGTACGCTCAGTTAAGCCGCTCTGTTTTCAAGTTGACGAAGTCATTCTTCTTTCTGGATTCGAAAGGAAATGTGCGCAGTGCCAGCTTGAAGTCTTTGAGCAACGCAAAAGTCGAGTTGGAGCGGAGGAACAGCAGACTGCATGAAGCGACGATGCGCTATGATAACGATTACAAAAAGCTTGAAAAGTTGAAGTCTGTTGCAGAAAAGAATGGTCCGCAATGCGATTCAGTGGTGCTCCTACACTTTGTTTTCGGTGAGAAGATTGCAAGGTTCTTGCAGAAAGTTAAGTCGCGAAGGGAGATGGAGACGATTCTGGGGGAGCTCAATGAACAATTGGGTAGTTCTCGCCCCGGTGCTCGAGGGACATAATTTGGAGGATTGCATATCTGGAAGAATATGCTCTCAGATATATCGAATGTCTTGAAGGTCTAAATTCTGATTCTGTTCACCGAAATTCCTGTTTAGCAGCATGCACAAAGTACATGGAAATCAAAGTGAGCGAGGACAAAGATATGGTTTCTGAGTTGAAGCAACACGTAGAAGATCAGGAAATTTTATTGCAAGGTATTATTGTGAGGCGAAGGGAAGAGGAGAGCAAGCTTTCAAGGGTTCAACGGAGAATTATTTTAATCAAGGAGTGGTTTCAAGAAAATATTTCGGGAAGGGGACGTCGAGCATGACTCTTGTGTTACTTTCAATGAAAGAAAGTCCACCTGGAAATCGACTAGAAAGGTTTTAAAGGTCTTGAGAAATAGAGGAAATAGTAAGTGGAAAGGTAAAGGAAATCTCGAAAGGGGCAAACAAACACAATAGAGACCAGGTTTCTTGAGATTAGCAGAGAAAAAATATTTATTGAAGTGCTCCAAAATAATTTAGAGAAGATAAACTGGAAAAAGGGGGGGATGTTTGGGTGTGGTTTTTATTAAATGCTTGGGTAAATGGGGTGGTACCATACGCGAAATGTTTGAGTTGGTTTACTGCGAGTGGAACATAGGGTGGTATGCTTATTACCAGGTGCGGTATGGTGGCAGCGGAGAAAAAAAATCGGAAAAGCAATTTCAGAAAGACTATAGAAGGGAGGCAGGAATTTTTGGATTCAGAACGAGTTTTTTTCAGCCCGTTGTCAATTATCTATAGCCAGCGGAATATAAAACAATGTGAGTGATATATGATATGAATGTATAGAATCTTCATAGTTGAGCACAAAAATTTGAAAGTGGAAAACTGAAAAGAATAGTCATAAATGGAATGTTTTTCAAAAAAAGTTTTACATCTCCTATCCGTGGTTTTTCAGAAATTAAGTTCAATTTCCCGGTGTCCAGCATCAACAACAGGGCAAGCGGTGAAAAGTCTGTCAAAAATCTCTCAAGAAAGAAAACTTTAGTGACAAATTGGTAACATAATGATCAACTTCTTGTCTCTCGATGTTAAAAATTTTTATCTGCTGGTTAGTAAGAAACCATAAAAACAGAAAACTATGCAGTGAGAAACTGCGCAATTAATGGATGTCATTGAAAAAAATTTAAACAGTACTCGGGTTAAGGTACATGGGTAAACATAAAAGATGTTGGAATATCGAATTGTGCACATTTTTCGATGCGAATGAAAAGCGTTAAGATTTATGTTCGTCATTCTTAAAAGATGTAATCAGTTTATCTTATAGTTTTCAAGAAAAAACACCGACTCAAAAAGGGCTACCGACAAGGTCATGTGGGATTATTTCTGCTCACCATGAGGCCAACTTCAGATTAGCCATCAAGCGGACCGATAAAGGTACCTGGTAATGAGGGAAATATCACAAGGATGCATTGCCCAAGAGAAAAGGATATCTGTAGTCGTGGATTTCTCTGAATTTCTATGGGGTCCATTTCTCGTGCACATAAGTCCTGTTAGGGAGAACTTTTATTGGATGAATCGATTGTTGGATAATAAATTCGTACTCTGTGGAACGCAAATGGAGACTTCAAATTCTATCTTCATGTTCATTCACCTTAAGCACTGCAGCACAGAAAATACATAATGGGTTGATAATTTTATGAATAATGTAAACGTGAAACTGAGTTGACGTAATATTATGTCATTTAAAAGATTGCAGTTTGATCATAGAATAATCTGAAAACGTCCTCATCACAATTATACACGTATTGGTTTTATTTAATGCTGTGTAGCATATAAGTTATGCGTAGATCCCATATTTTAGAAAAGTAACTGAAGGGAAAACAAGTAAATAATGTTCAGAGTATCGAAACGGAGCCTTTTTTGCATATTTCGAAATTGATTGAAGTTATGAATATTCACAATGAAGCCAAAATAAATGCTATTGCAAAGGATTTAATTACGTAAAATTATTTTTCTGGGGTTTCTTAGGAAGATAGCTTTTTTAAAAAATATCTTGTTCCCCTTCTGGTCACATATCTTTTTGTTCTTCTTTAAGGCCATTGTATCCTTTTTAAGTACTATTTCCCCTGCAGCTGCTCTAATATGAGTCGTGTAATATAGTTTGCTGGGCCATGACCCGCATTTGACGCAGATCGACAACACTACCGAAAACAGACTCTATGATGATAAGCATATAATGATCCATGTTTGAACTACACCGCTGACAGTCCAAATGTAAACACCAAAAACGGGTCTGTTATAAATTTGAAGCCGTGGTACATTCAATATAAATGATAACAAAAATAAATGGTAAATAAATCCAGACAGCCTGACTCTTCTAACTACAACCCAGAAAATAATGATTGTTAAATCGAAGAGATTTAAGAAGCACAAGGTCTCCATTAATGATAAGATCGTACTGTATTGGGGTTTAACTAGGCAAAAAGAAGAGATTCAGACTGAACTCACTGAAAGAATCCCCGTGAATCCATTGAATCTATTCATATTCTTTAAGACGGAAAATTAAGACCTATCTATAAAAATTAAATTGAAGATTCTTAATCTCAGTCGTGATTGACACATGTATTATGCTGTTTTTGTATTGAATCACCATTGCATCCTAAAGTTAAAAGATGGAGAAGTTATTCAGAAATGAGACATATTTAGGGCGGACTTCACGATATGTTGTACACTTCACTTATCTTGGCTAAAATTAAAGCGCTCATTGTCAATAATGTGTACATGATTGAAAAATGTGGATTAACAATTTTTTTCTTGAAGTCTCTCTTTTAAGGGAAATGTTCCTATGTCTCTGAAAATAAACATTCCTGTGAAGTAACTGAATCGGTCGATTACATACGTCTCTTTGGGTAGGAAGTTGTATTCGGTAAAATATTTTAAGTTATTGGAGCACGAATCCGCGCTTCTGTTCCTTTGGTCTTCATCACTATACTTATACTTTATCAACTGAGTTTTGATTATTAGATTAATGCTGGAGGTTTTAAATTACCACGATCACATCAACAAAAGCTTACCTTTTTTGATTAAGAATACGTATTTAGTGATACAGTATACTTTCTTGGCCAATTTTGGGTGCTTTTCCCATCCTAATGAGTGAAAAATTCCATTATAAGCCCTTCCACGCAATCAATACATACTTCATAGGTCCATAGTAATACATTTAAAAGAAAACGCGGTGGAAAAATTTTCGCAGGAAAATACGTTCCTATGATTGTGAAAAAACTCAGACTAGCCTTGTCAAGACGGTGTTGAAGTAAATTTTTGGTTTAGAATTGTGGTTTGACCTGAAATTTGAGTTCAATAAAAATTTTAAAAGCATGTCACAACCTTAGGACCAAATATCGCGTCACTGTTCCGAATTGACAACCCAATACTAAGTTCAATGTCTTCGGAACTGCTTAACATTGAAAACAAATATATACAGGTCTCGAATTAAGTCTTTGAAAAAACTCTACAACTAATACACTATTTAAATTGAATAGAAATTAAAATTCGACCGGCTAAATCGACGTTTTTAGCCGCGACATAATATTTGAAGATGTTCCAGTTGCCAAGCATTCGTTTATCAACATCAGTCATTGAGAATCAATAAAATGCAAAAAAGTCGTTATCGTTATCAAACGAAGAAAGAAACAATACCTCCCCTAAAAGGGTAAGCGTCTTGGCTTTTGTTCAAAAACGTTCAAGCTTTATTGCAGACATTATAGATTCTAGTAAAATCTCTTCGCATATCTACGAGACGCCACATTTGAAGAATCACCAAAAGTAGAAAGGATGTAATCCCATGTCACTTCCTCTAAATAAATATTGTACCAATTATTCCAAAATTAATAGAAATGCACTGCGAAGTGTATTTAGTGAAAGATGTAAAGAACAATAAAAGTTTATATATACCTTTCAAGACTTTTAATAATTGAGAGCCGTTACGTAAATGTTTATTGGACTTCAAAATTTGTTTTTCTCATTCAAAAGGCATCTTTGAGTTATTTTTATAGAAAATAATACTACTTTAAAGAAAAGCAAAGATACTTTTTTTGAAAAATTAACAAATTCAGAAACCTAAGCTGCACAGATTGTAGTAAAAATGAAAGGAGGAGCAAACGATTTCCTTTTGTAAACCTTGATAAGTAGAAATTAGTCTTTATTGTTCTACAGTGAGATTACCGAGTGACATGGAGGTTTTAAAAAGAATTCCAAGTATTAACCTCGAAATTCAATAAAAAGTTAGCTAGTACACTGAATTAAGCGGTAAATGGGGAGTTCAAAATATTTTAAACAGAATCTGCTATTAATCGCATTTAGTTTCAGAAAACAATGAGCTTATTCTCATCGTGCAAGTCCTATTTTCGAAATGCTACTTAACCAGATAATAGCAGTTAAGAAGGCATTTAAAGTAATTTTCGGCCAATTGTTTTCAATTTATTCCTTCCAGAGTTATCCAATAGACTGAGGACGACGGCGAAAAAATAAAAGTGGTACTTAAAACCTGTTGAGTAACAAATTCCCTTCCAAAAAAATAAAAACGAAAAATGAACTATGCACTAGCCGGACCAAAAGCTCACATCTGTAACTTTACCAAAGTTACTATGTTGCGGTAAAGGCTTCAGAAAAGTGGCTCCACAATCTTGAGAAAGGCTTTCAAGTTCGTACTTCTCGATGCAAACTGGTTGAAATGAGTCAGAATTCTTCTGCAATTGCAAGTCCGCTTTTTCAGGCCCTCGCTCCGATGGAAGGTGAAATTCATCAGAGTTTAGGAATTACGCAGCAAGATTTCAGAAATAGGTTGTGGAAAATTACCCTGCGAAGAGATGGAGCGACGTGCGCCTAAGCTGCAGCGACCTCTCGGACGATGACGAGGTCGTCTGCGGGCGTGATCGTCGGGCGGCAACTGAGCCTCGAGGCAGTCGGATTTGTGGGGCCGCTTGCAGGCGATACGGTGTCGGAGGTGGCATCGCGATGGGAATATAGGAGTGAGACTAGAGCGGCAGCAGACTCACCCGGTGTGAAGTCTGGAGCGGGAGATTTGTCTCGCGGAACCTCGGCCATTTCGAAGGAGTGAGGAGGGGTGGGGAAGGAAGGCGTGCGTCGCGGCCTGAAAGGTACTTCGGGATTTACTGAAATGGATTTCACTATGGAGCCATGTTTCAGTAATAATAGTCACAAGATCTCAGCAAATTTCCCCAACGTTTTCAACGTGGCACTTTGCATTACTGAAATCCGCAATTAAACTTAGCGAAAAGTGCGTGCGTAAACCCTCTATTGCATGGGTTTCTCATTATACTGCCATGAGTCTATAATTGCATACCAAAGCATATAGTGTGCTCATGACCCTCTATTGACCTGGCCGGCCTACATCCCATGAAGGAAAGAAGAAAAGCGGGTAACTAAGCCCTGAAGCTCGGTGGCTGTTAGAAGCCATATTCGATATATCCTAAAGTTTTCCGGACAACCACAATCGACCCAAAAAAAGGCGTACCGACACCAATAATGGGCGGAGAACTGTAAATGAACTCCCAGTGTTCCCGATTCACCGATATCTGAACTCAGCACGAACTCTGCGAAGCTTAATCATTTTTTGCCATTTTCGGCATCCTACCCGTGCGGCATGTCGTCGGGTGAGGGCGCGGTGACTTCAACCCATCTAGGCCGTTTTCCTTGCCGATATAAGTACCACGACGGAGGAAAGGTTTGGGTATTTTACTCTTGGAATATACATCCGATCTATCCACGACCGCTGCGTTCTCGCTGCCCCGATCTCGTCGATACTGTTGGCGTTAGTACCGCCACCTCTCGCCCCCGGAGCATATTGGACGGCCGAGGAATGGCGCACAAGGAGGGCGTTGCTTTTCGAACTGCGCTGTAAAGCCCCGCTGCATGGTTTCACAAAGGTCACCATCCGCATTATAGCATGTCTCCGGCGCATGCTTCTGTAAGGTTCTTAACCAAGGGCAAAGGGGGCTGTTTTTCTGGCCGTGGTTGCCTTGCTCTGCAGGGTATTTTCGGTGGAATTTGTCTGGTCCTTGTCTACGTTGTTTGACTTGTCCTCCCCATTCGCTCCAAGCCCCAAAACCTGCAGGCCTGCGATCAGCCCTCCGTGCGTACAAAAACCATCATGCAAATTACCAATCGTTGAGGAGCCGTCCCTATCTTCTGCAGAAGCGTCCGCTATCGTATTCAACCTGAAGGCGTCTCTTGGCAGGCGTCAACTGGGCTCTCGGAAGAGATTATTACGAACACGGAGGTAGCCACTGGGTTGCCCCTACGGTGTTCAAACTTCATTTTTCTGGAAAGATAGTGGATGGGCAGGCAGTAGTGGTAGATGGCAGCTCCTTTCTTTTGCATGGAAATTCTTGTTGAAAAAGTCTACTCAGCTCGGGAGCTCATCCCACATACGTCTTTCGGTAAAAATATCCCATTTCCCCCTATCTCCTCTAAAAACGTTGCGTTAGCGAGAAGGGGTTGCCTTACGATTGCTCCTCATAAACTGCGACATGGACCGTCTAGGCCATTTTCTTTTGCAGTAGAGAATTAGTTCAAAATGTACTGACAGAAATCTTGTCGAGAGGGTGTAAATGGGGAAAACGAGGTTTTCTTTTTTAAGATGTTTGGATTGGCTGGGACCTATTTAGTGTTGTAAATCTGAATGTCATATTAAATACATATACCGATGGCCGAAGCAATGTACAAATCACTGCTTTCGAATGCTAGCACCAGCAACAGTCTATCGGAAAGTCGATAGGATGCCATCCAGCAGACAAGCAGCGTTAGAAGTTACTGCGGATGCCGAGTGTTGCTGTAGAAAAAAACTTTGAACCTTCGAAACCCGTTCCATTGCGGGGCTGTCAACGGTTCTCGCAAGCTCCGTGGCCACTGAAAACGCCTCTGGATGCCATCCGCCAAGAGTAGAGACTGGAACAGGAACCAGCCTGCTTCTCTCCGAGGAAAGGTTTGGGTGTTTTACTCTTGGAAGATGGATCCGATCTATCCTATGGTTTTCCAGACAACCACAATCGACTCAAAAAGGATATACCGACACAGTAATGGAGAAGGAACTACGCTCCCTAAAAAGCTACCTTCAGGCCAGCCATCAAGCAGACTGCATTGGACATGACGGCTGCTGCAGCATGCCTTTGCATCAAAACACCCTGAATCTTTCCGTACGTCTCCAATGCCCTCATGGCCACGTTCCCTGCCAAGTCATTTAGCACTGCACATGCACCCGGGTGCCACCCTCCAAGAGTAGAGATTGACACAGGCAGGAGCCTATCTCTGGTGGAGGTCGCGATAAAAGATTGATATCTTCTCTGCTGTGCATTTCGCGCCGCATTCAGAGAGGACATCGGGTTGAAGGCCCTCACTCTCCTGTTGGAGAGAGTGAGGGGATTCGCGAAGGTAACATCAAAAAAGTAGGTCCCTCCGCTGCTTCCCATTGCCTGGATGTCAGGTCTCGTGCGGTGGAGACCATGGCGTGGCTCTACGACAGGATGACGAGTAGCTCTTGCGAGGTCTTTTGCGAGAAGGTTTACTTGGGGATCATGTCTATTGATCCTGTGGGCTCCATGCAAGCAGTGCATGAGATGATCGCCATGGACATCGACTGTTTCCGGTAATTCCGCAATAAAGCCTTAGTATTTCCGCCGCTTTCCACACTAGCTGCATTGAGAGTGGTCATCGGGTTGAAAATCCGGACTCTGGAATGGGAGGGAGCGAGTGTATTGACGATTGTTATGTCGAAATAGTCAGTTGCACTTGCGGCACCCATGGCTCTGATGTCCGGTCTTGTCCGGTGTTGAAGATGCACACGCAGCTCGATGAACGGGAGCCGAGCTGCCGGTCCAAGATCATTGCCTAGCAAAGCAACCTGGTTGTTGCGGCAATTGTTGCGCTGGCATCCATAATGACAGTGCAGCAAGTGGTCCCCATGAATGTCTAATGTCCCAGGGCACCCAGGCTTCGGACAAGGAGTGTCGGGGGCGGAAAATGGAGTTTGGCAGAAGTACTGCAGCCGCACCGAGAAACCCCTGCTACTGACGTGTGTCCTCAACCCCGCGCAAGGCGCACAGAGGACCCATCCCTTAGCTCCAGGTAGTGGCATGGAGGCGCGGAAAGCACGGGTACGGGCATTTCTAGGCGGTAACTCTTCTTGCGCCGCTGCGTGGACTGCGTCCGTAAGCTTCTTCTTTGGTGGTGGGTTGTTTGAGCTGAAGTTGCTAAACGGAAGTCTATCCGAAGATCGACAGGACGAATTGCATATGTCAAAAGCTTCGAGGGCGTTATCGTATTGGGACAGGTCTTTAGTGGAAGCCGGTAAGAATTTGGAGCACATCTTGTTCGAGGCGGCACTGGACGCAAGGAATGAGCAGCGTCGACGTCTTTCGCTGACGTCAAGCCAATTCCCAAAGCCGGCCTATGGTCCTGAATCCGCTTGATGGGCAGTCGTAGTTCCTTAAATATGGTACTTACTATCGAGCAATCCATTTCCCAACTTTCGGACACTGTTTTCGAGTAGGCCGTCAAAATACTCGGTCCCTTTCCTTGTACAGGAAGGCGGAACGACTCAAAGAAGTTACCCCAACTTGCAGACCCGAAAACAGTTTCGGAGTAATTGGAACAAAACTTGCGAGTCTTCTAGCTCCATGATGGCATTGATAAGAGGTTCGAGGTTGTGGACATGGTCCAGGATATACTTTTCCATGGACGCCTTGGAACCTACTGGAGCGTTAAAGATGAAATCCCCTTCGCAGTATTTCTGCAACATGTCGGGGGGGCAGGCTGCTTGGACTGATGCGACGGGGCTGTGAGGCCCAGATCTTGTATTTCGGGATGGCGAGATGAAGCCCAAGACTTTTGGCTTCCGGGGAGGACAAAACCTTAATGGCCTTGAGTAGTGCGGTGTGTTTGGCTGTAATATAAGCATCATCACGGTACCACAAAGTTCCGAAAGCAAAGTTTCCAGTATTTGGCCTCTTCGGGGAATGAAGATAACAACAGTACAATTTTTATAGCGAAAGGATGGAGGACTAGGGCAAAAAGCAAGCCGCTGAGCTGGTCTCCTTGCAGAGTTCCCACGACACTCCGTATCGTCTCGAATTCAGTCCATAGGAACGCTGGATCGTTGTTGTAGTAGTACAACATCCAGAGTTGCAACTGCGAAAAAAGAATCTTGACGGCCTTGAAAAAGACTGCACCGCTGCAGAGGTTGAATGCTTTCCTTAGGACCTCCGATAGAAGAGCATAGTCGGAACTAGTGCCGAATTTGTTCACAAAGCGACGAACTCTATGAACCGCGGTGTCAGTTCCTGGTTTTGTGGCAATACAGACTTGCAGTGGCTGAAAAGTAGCGTGCTGCTTTGTCATTGACTCGAGTTGCGAGGCAGCTGCTCAACAGTCTTCTAAAAGTTTCCCCTACAGCAATGGGGCGCGGGGTCAAGTCTTTCTTGGCGAGTGGCGCCAGTGTGGCGCCAGCAACCCAGGGCGCGAGCGTTACGAGAGCTTTCCCAGAGACCAATACGCTCACGATTTCTGTGAGGGAATCCAGGAATGCCCCCTGGGAGGAAGATGTAGGGGCCCTTAATATCTCTTCAACGTGACAGGGGCGAAGGCCAGGTCCGCCAGGGGCTGAACCCGGGTTGAAAGAACGAACAGCTCGCAGTACTTCGTCCTTAGTGATCGGTGTGATTTTTGTGGGGTCTATGGAGGGTACGAAGTGTTCCTCATCGTCTCCTGGAGCTTGGGGATGCTCTGCGCGAAGGGCGTCGGACACAGGGTTTTCTTTGTCGGAAGGACACCTAATGAACCTAGGGCCTGTGCCGCTTTGCCATAGGCACCTTCTCTGGTGAGTCTCATGGCCCGGCGGAGGTTGGCCTGTTTCTGGTCTCGGGGCTTTGGGTCGTATTAGCTCTGAAGGTTGCAAGTTCAAGAGCTTTTTGTCACAGCGTTTGGAATTGCCCTGCGTTCCATAGTTCAAGCCGTTCCGTCATTTTGTCGCTGCTGGATTGGGCCTCATTTGAACCAGGATTTCTTGAGGGAGCTGACGTGCTGGAGAGCATCACCGAAAGAAAGAAGAACACTTTTGAGCACTTCACTGCGGCGTCGGTGTGCTCTTGACACACGCCCGCGATACTTCGCTCATGGCAATTGCCAGCGATTCACTTAGGACGGATCGGAAGCGTCTGTGTAACAGGGGAAGCGTGGTCGTTTACCAAAACCCTGTTGTTCGTTTCGTTACACTAGCGTTCGTCGTTCCGCCCGTGTTGCCTCCCTTCTATCCCATGCTCTACAGTTAGCCTCATCAGTTTAAGTAGCGATTTGGGTACTCGGGAGTTGGTCCCGTCGGCGTGCCCCGCACCGTCGGGGTGACGACGGCGATTGCCCAAAGTCATAAAAGTTCTCGTGGCAGCCTGTCCTGTAAGCTAGCTTGGTCGAAGGGTGTACATTACAGTAAGAACCCTAAGTCGGTTACACTCGCCCGCTCTTTGAAAGCGATGTCCTCAGCGCTTTCTCATATTCCTTAACGAGTTCCTTGCAATGCCCTAGATCAGACTTCGCGATCCATTCAGCCTCAGACTCAGACTCTCCAGTGAACTGGACAAGATAATAAATCCTGCGATTCTCTCGGGTCTTGTCTAAAATACGCTCTACTTCGTGTTCGACAGCCCCGTCGGCATCAATGACGACTGGAAGGGGGCCAGAGGCACCCTCGGGGCGATGATAACGCTTGAGCTTTGAAACATGAAATACATTATGTGCTCGCGACATCGTGGGAGGCAATTCCAGACGATAAGTAACAGGACTCATTACTTCTAGCACTCGCAATGGCCCCAAATACTTCGGACGCCACTTAGTTGGTAAGGACGATCTATTAAAGCTGTCCAGGCCGTCAGAACGTAACAAAACCAATTCATTCTTCTCAAAAGACACGTTTGGATCCCTACGAAGATTCGCGTAGTGCTGTTGCTTGGCACGTGCTGCTGCTATATTGTCGCGTGCGAGAATGCGGTAAGCTTCCAGGCGGTCAGCCAATTCTCTCGCTGACTGGCTCGGGACTTCTTCAATAGAATAGCTTCTGGTCTTCACACTCAACGGTACTCGGCCGATGTCTACTTCAAAGGGGGAGAGGCCTGTGCTCTCGCTTCGAGAACAGTTATACTCGAATTCTAAAACTGGGAGCATACGACTCCACTGATTCGGTGATCGCTGAATGCTAGCTCGTAGCATTCCAGATAATGTCTTAATCGTAACTTCTGACTGGCCATCTGTCTCTGGGTGGTCAGCAGTAGACATGTTTAGGTCGACTTCAAAAATACGTGTCAAACCTTCCCAGAACTTAGATCTGAATTTCGGATCCCGATCGCAGATGAATTTACGTGGTACTCCGTGCTTTGCAAACAAATACTGCTGCAAAAGCTGAGCTGCACCGGGAGCATCAATTGCTTTCGTGGTGGGGATGAAGATTGCTCTTTTTGAGAGTTTATCTACGACAACAAACACAGAATCAAATGCATCTTCATCCATAGGTAGTTCCGTCAAGAAATCCATAGACACAGTGTGCCAGCAGCTCTCGGGGATGTCGTGAGGCTGCAAGCTACCTCCAGGGAGACTGTTCTTAACCTTATTCACCTGACAGTCATGGCATCGCGAACAGTAGCTACGCACGGCATCATACATCCCACGCCAATATACTTGCCTCGTCATTGCAGAATACGTCTTATCTGCATGAAAATGCGAAGGTTCGTGGAATGCCTTGATAGTATTTGTCCGGAGGGCACCATAGTTCGGAATATAGACTCTGGACTGATCGTTTGCTATCCATAGCAAAGTTCCATTCTCAAACTTAAAGTTCTGTGCTTGTTGTTTGCCCTGTGGTGTGCTTGGCGGCGTTTCGTCTTTAAAGAACTCAATCAGCTCTTTTGCCAAAGCATCGTGGGGGTAGGCGTTCCTAATTTCATCCAAGGCTCCACCTAGCGCAATGGAATGCAAACGAATGTCATGATCCGGGCGTCGGCTCAGGGCATCTGGCACAGTATTCACTTTCCCCGGGACATGTAACGTATCATATGTAAACGACTGTAGCGTGTCGAGCCAGCGGGCTTGGCGACCTGACAACTTGGCCTTTGACTGCAAATAGCGGATGGGTTCGTGGTCAGTCCTGAACGTGAATTTTCTCCCCTTCAGGTAAACCTCCCAGTCTCGTAAGGCAATCATAAAAGCAAGTAGTTCCTGGTCACCTACGCACCATCGACTTTCAGCGTCTGTTAGCCGATGAGAAAGGTAAGCCACTGGTCTACCGTCTTGTTCCAGAGTTGCTCCGACGGCAAATTGAGATGCATCCGTAGAAACAATAAATTCTTTTTCAGAAGAGGGGTGTGCCAGCACTGGCGCCGTAGTGAGAGCTTTCTTCAACGCATCAAATGAGTTCTCCTGCTCTTCACCCCACTCGAATGTTTTCGACCTTAAAATGTCTGACACGGGCCGAAGGATATTAGCGTACCCTCTGATGAACTTGCGGTAATAATTCGCGAGCCCAATGAACTGCTGGACGTGACGAATCGTCGTTGGCCTTGGCCAGTCTAGGATTGCATCCTTCAGATTAGCTTGCATCTCAATCCCGTTTGCACTGACTACGTGCCCTAGGAACTCGATACTGGAGCTCCCAAACTCGCATTTTGCTGGCTTTGCAAACAGTTGTTCTCTGCGCAAGATATCAAACAACGAGCGCAAATGTTTCTTATGTTCCTCCATATTGCGACTATACACAAGTATATCATCAAGGAATATGACCAAAATTCGCCATTTAGGTCTCGTAGAAGCGTCGTCAGCAAACGTGTGAAGCTGGCTGGCGCGTTAGTAAGTCCGAAACACAGTACAGTCCATTCATAAGACCCGAATCGTGTTCGAATCGCGGTCTTCGGGATGTCCTCGTCACGAATACGCATTTGGTGGTATGCACCAAGAAGATCCACTTTGGAAAATACAGTAGCCCCACTCACGTGGTCTAAGGCCTCGGATATGAGTGGCAGAGGTGTCACATCTGGGATAGTGATCTTGTTGAGAGCGCGGAAATCACATACCATTCTAAGATCGCCTGACTTCTTACGCACAAAAAACACTGGTGCGCCATACGGCGATATTGACGGGCGCAAAAATCCTTTGTTGACCAACTCCTTCAACTGCCGTTTGAGCTCTGCTAGCTCATCTGTTGATAGCCTGATAACCGGTCGCACAGGAGGTGCTGAATCACTTTTCAGATTGATCTCAAAATTAACGCCTCTTTGCGGTGGTAGTTCATCTGGCAACTCATCTCGGAAAATTTCGCCGTACTCCCCGACTAACGATGCCAACTCAGGCGCCACCTTGGACTTTCCCTCCGCAGGCATTACCTTCACCGCAAAAAGCTCAACGTTGCCCTTTCGCAGCATCTTTCTCATCCGTTTGATGGAAATTGTCTTCAGGGATATGCTTCTATGGCGCGGTACTTGCCGAGGTCGTATCAATTTCGTAGATCCACCTGGCAGAACGACTTTGAGAGAGCAGTTACTCCAATCCACGATAGGATTATGCTCTCTTAACCATGATCGGCCTAGCACTAACGGCGTGTGCTCGGGCAGCTCGATTACATACAGAGTTTGCTCGCTTAAGCAACCGTCTAGGCCAATGATACCATTCGTGATCCCTGTAGTCTTCGTTTCGGAGCCGTCTCCTAGCTCCACCTTCGTGACAAAATCACGTACTTCAAGACAAGCTCGCTGAGCCAGCTCGGAGGTTATAAAATTGTCTGTGGCCCCTGGGTCGAGATGACCAACAGACTGTACACATCCGACAACACAATCATAATACATTTCATTGTTGCCTGCTGTTTCTGTCCCAATTGCGGACAGACGAAGGGGTACATCCCCGTTTAGATTAACATGGGCCGCCTCTAACGACGGCGTTGGCCTTTTGGGTTGTCCCCACGGCCTGCCACCTGCAACCCATTCTGGTTGCTTTCTTCGATTGAACATCTGTGTCCTGGTTCCCACGCCGCACCACACTCAAAGCAACGGTTATGCTTGCGGTAATGGTTGCGCTGTTTGGAATCCGACGGACCCCAGATAGGATCCTTAGGATCCTTCTCAGGCATCATTGTCTTCTCTCCACGAGCCTTCTTAAGATTGATATCCTTCTTTACACCTTTAATATCGGGGCGACGGTCCTTGGGGCGGGTATCCATGTTCCCTGAGGACCACTGCTTCGCCAAATCCAAAACACGGGCATGATCGTACACTTCCTGTAGATCATTCGGTTCACCTGTGGGATACTTCTTACAAAACTCTTCTTTAAATCGATCGGTGAGTCCATTGAAAAAGAAAAGATACGCTTCCGAGAGAGGAGTCTCGCATAACTCTACGAGATCACGGAAAGAAGATATATAGCTGTCCATTGTCGATGACTGCTTGATCTTCATAAGTCTCGCCTTTGCACGGGCGCGCTCATTTTGGGGGACAAACTCGCGAAGCATAGCTGTTTGAAGCTCATCTACTGTTCTCGGCTTCTGATTATTGCGCTCCAATCCCATCATCCAGACAGCAGCGCGATCCTGTAAATAGCAATCAGCCAGTTCTACCATTTTCTGGTCACGGAAACCACTTAGACGTCCGACCTTTCTCACATTGTAAATGAATGACTTCACCTTAGTAGACGTGCGCTCATCATGATTGCCTGCATAGCTACACAACTGCGGTGCCTTGATCGAGCGAAGATCGCACGAGCCCTCTCCAGCGTTTCCGGAAGAGCCTTGATTGACTGTGCCTTGCTCGACTAGCGTAAGCAAATTCTCTATGCGTGCATCTTGTGCAGCCATCGTCTGACGCATCATCTGGATCTCTGACCGTAATGACTGAATAACCTCCTCGTTTGTTGCACTACCTTCTATGGGTCGCGTGCCGGAGTCACCTGCACCTTGCGCACCTTGCGCGGTGATGTTCGCACTCATGGCTTGTCGTGAAAGACCAAACTTAGATCTTTCCTTTGCCCGGCGCGGTCCTTGAACACGTGTCGGTGGTGGAGGAATTCGAGTTGGAGGCATACAACTCGTGCGTCGCTTTCAGCTGTGAACCACTGGATCGCAACGCGATGCTACCAAGTGTAACAGGGGAAGCGTGGTCGTTTACCAAAACCCTGTTGTTCGTTTCGTTACACTAGCGTTCGTCGTTCCGCCCGTGTTGCCTCCCTTCTATCCCATGCTCTACAGTTAGCCTCATCAGTTTAAGTAGCGATTTGGGTACTCGGGAGTTGGTCCCGTCGGCGTGCCCCGCACCGTCGGGGTGACGACGGCGATTGCCCAAAGTCATAAAAGTTCTCGTGGCAGCCTGTCCTGTAAGCTAGCTTGGTCGAAGGGTGTACATTACAGTAAGAACCCTAAGTCGGTTACAGTCTGGGTATGTGTGATAGCATTGGAATGTAGGTTGTGAATATTTCTTCGGGACTGGGTAAAGTCTGCTCATGGAGTGGAGCTACGTTTTCCAGTGTCGGCTGTTGTTCCAAGGCTTTCTGTGCTATTCTCGTAATGCACGGAGGTGGATTGTCTGAAACTGGTCATGCATCTAGAACCCGAGATGCACTGGGATCTTTGACCAGCAACTGTGACCTGTGTAAATGTATGCAGGTAATCGGCCTCGTGTCTACGGAGTACTTATGGCAGCGGGCATAAAAGAAGGAAAGAGGCCTTGAGGGTCGTGGCTTTACACGGGGTGTAAATGGGTTTGTTTACTGCAAATGGCACGAGCTCTGGGGGTTCTATACACTTGTCTTCTGACCACATCTTCCATGCATTAAAATAACCCAAAAATTTCCCCTCCTGTCTTCTGCCGCGGCCGTTAGGTCTAAAGCGCCATGCTTGTTCTCTGGTATTGACCCGGCCCTGTAAGGAAAGTTATTTATTGTTACCCACTGACGATTTGTCCCGCGCAACGCACCTCCAACAGCGTGGCTACAACCGACCACATCTTCCATACATTAAATAACCCAAAATTTCCTCTGTCTTCAAATCATGTGGTAGGATTTACAGTGCAAATATCATTTAAGTTGACTGGGTTTCAGCCATCCTATCTACTATAGTAAACGAACCCCCCGTGTTCCCCAGTACAAATAGCAAAGCATTTCCACCAACCAAAAGTAACCACCTGTCTAGAGGGTGGCAAGAAGAATCCCATTTGGTGGATGCCATTTTCGCCTCAGGGTAAGTTTCCACTTCGGCCACTGCAGACAGCTGGCATCGCACATTTAGCCTGATACTCGCGAAGATGATTTTGAGGAGATCAATGGCTCTACTGCTATCTAGAGCTTTGAATCTGACCCCGGTTCTGAGCTACCCGTATTGATGTGGCTCCACAATCTAAATACTCATTGAAGTAAAGTTCCTGAGCTAGCGGCCTTCTTCAGATCTGATTCGAGCGTTTGATTTACAGTTAAAGCTCGTTGTGTCGCACAAAGTATTTCCGGATTTAGTACTGTAATTTGCGCCCATTGACAATACAGCATAAACTATAATCTTGTGCCGCAGTTGAAAACTCAAACGCTTTTTGAGGGCCTATGATATATTCGATTGAAGACATACGAGGGCCACAGTAGCATGGTGCCTTCCTTTTCTATCCTCGCATTTTACTCTTTATTCAAAAACAATGAATTCATCTGAAACTTTCGGAACCTCACGCGTTGCCTGCTAGTGCGGTTTCTTCAACTCGATACTGTGATACTGGACAGTGCACAATCAATTTCTCGTTCCAATAGCCTGATTCTGCCTCTCACGACATGCTTTCGTCTATTTCCCCCCCTCTAGTTGACCACGCAGACGGATGGCAAGTCGAAACTCAAATCCACTCTGTATCAAAATTCCAATCAATAGATCTAGTATTGCGCCGCCTGTGGTAGAACATCTCTGCAAGACATTCTTCGCTCATCATTTTCTCCATCTCGTCCTCATGAAATAGCAAGCATTCGTTTCCAACACTGTATTCCATTTGGGGAAGATTTTCGGGTCCCAGATGCTTCTTCCCACTTTGCCACAATGAATCAGACCTATCCTGCAATTGCAGGTTCTCTTTTTCGAGCTCCCGCTCAGATGAAAGATGAACTTCGTCAGATTGTAGAGGTCGCTTAGTATCTTGCCATGAGTGTACAAAGAGCCTCTGCACACTCTTAGTGTGCTCGTGAACCTCTTCATTGTTAAGCTCCATATCCTTGAATATGTCCTCCAAGCCTTCTTGAAAGTAAAGGAATTTCGTGCCCAGAGTGACCTTAGATGTTGAGAAGCAGCTGTTTGTGTCACTCGTACTAAAGTCCAAACTTGAGGTGCATTGCATTACGTCACGGTCCTCTCCGTGCTCTTGCGGTAAAGGCTTCGGAGCAGTGGCTACACAAGCTTGAGAGAGGCTTTCAAATTCGTCTTTCTCGGTAGAAACTGGTCGAAGTGAATCGGAATTCTTCTGTAATTGCCAGTCCTCTTTTTCAAGACCTCGCTCTGATGGAAGATGAACTTCATCACATTGCATGGGTTTCTCATTGTCCTTCCATGAGTCTATAAATTGCCTCTCAAGACACATAATGTGCTCGTGAACCTCCACAATGCCAAGATCGATATCCGTGAGTATATCCTCCATTCTCGCCTGAAAGTAGGCAAATTTCATGCCCAACTTTCGTTCATTTCTTAAGAAGCAGCAGCTTTTTTCACTGATGGCACTTTCCAATGTCGAGGTGCTTTGCCTTGGACCACGGTCGTTTCTGTGCTCTTGCGGTAAAGTTTTCGGATCAGTCGCTCTACAATCTTGAGGAAGTTCTTCGTATTCGTTCTTCTCCACAAAAACAGATGGCGATTGACCCAGTGGAAAAAAACATTGATCGCCCTCAAACTTGCTAGCGAAATGTATCTCTGAACCGCTGACGTGGGCTTGACGAGTTCCACTTTTGTTCTCCATGAAAGGTACAGTCATGTCTAACTGAGTAAAGTGTTTTCTGATCGCACCAGCGATCAATCGAGCTTTGTTACTTTTCAATTTGGGTTACCATACGGAATCTACTGTACCAATCATTTTTTGTACCCCTCCAGGAACCGAATTTAGACTTGATCTTACTGTAATAATCAGTGAGCTCATTTGCTTGGAATTTGATATCGCACTTCATTCGATTATTATTGCACTGCCATAATACAGTATTACTGGAACCGACGCAGTTGTGCATGGCGTTCGACAGGTTCAAAAGTTTGGAACGGAATCGGCATACGGGTTGCTGACGGTAGACTTGAAAAATTCGTTTAATCTGTGCAGTTGTGCTTCTTTCTTGGAAGGTATCAGGACCCCCCTCCCGGAATTACTTCCGTGGGTCTCGTACTTCTATGCTCTCGAGCCAGCATATCTGTGGACTGGTCGCCACACTATCAGAAGCATGCAAGAAACGCAAAAAGGGGACAACCTAGGCGGTCTCCTCTTCGACTTGCTTCTGCACCTCGTTATACTCAAGATCCAAGAACTCCTAGGTACTCAAGACGAGGAAGACGAATAAAGAGTTGAATAAATCCTCCAACTCTAGTACCACGGCGACGGGTACATCATCCCGCTCCACAATCAGCTCCGTCACGCAGTTGAAATCCTCTCGTCTCTTAACGCCACCACCAGGGGTTCGCATCTCTCTTTGCCAAAATGCAAAGTTTGCTGGCAGAAGGCCCCACCCGAATGCGTGCAGCGCCTCTATCCAAAGGTCTTCAAACAAGAATATAGTGAGAGCACATTCGTTCTCAACGCTCCAGTCGACGCAGAGGCCCTCACTAAGAGAAATCTAACTACCCAGGTTCAGTCCCTCGAACCGCTCCTTGAGGCTATCATCGACTTCGAGGTCATGCAAATAGCGCTCCAGTTGCTCCAGAATTGCTTTCGAGAATGCAAAATCGGCTACCTCCTGCGCGTAGTTCCGCGATTATCGACCGCCGAGGGCGCCGCTTTCCTCGACGATATGATGAAGCGCTGCGTCCGCACACTGGCAGGGGGAGTCCCTGACTCAGAGGTATTCCGTGAACTCCAACTTCCAGTGAAATCAATGGATGCGAAGCGGGCCCTAACTTGGGATCGGACTCACTTCCGTCAAGAACATCGCTACAGCCGCCGTCCCCGCCTCTCGCTGGGCTACCAACAGGTTGTGCAGAGTTGTTCTGCCCACTCCTATCAGGAGCTTCGCAACGTAAAACGACACTTTGGACGCCCATTGGATTTGGTCACTCTCCTGCCTGCATTCAATGGTTCTCCCATTTAGTTCCTTTTGCTCGCGTACCACACCATCCCAAAAGAAACTCACCGACGCGATCCATGCAGCAGTACAGGAAAGTATTCTACCTGGGGATTAGTATCAGCCAGATTTGCTGATAGGCTGGCTGCAACCCAGTCAATTTGTACGGCTTCAAGTCAGCTTATCTGTTATAGTTTTTGAAGTCCCCGTGTTCTCCACTTGCATGGTATTGAGAAAAAAGGGGGTGCCTTTATTGAGATGTATGGTTGCAATAAAAGATTCATATGTTTTATGCTTCGCAAAGGCGCCACATTGAGGAAGGTTGGGGGTTTAAACGGGTAGGCCCTCATGTGGGAGGGCGCCAGCGGGTTGACAAACGTGACCGTAAAGAAGTCCGTACCTCCATTGATCCCCATCGCCCGGACGTCTGGCCTCGTGCGATGGACCCCGTACCACGGTTCGACGGCGGGGTGGCGGGCCTTTTCCTGCAGGTCTTGTGGGAAGAGGACCACTTGACGGCCATGTCGACTAGTTCTGTGACCACCATGCCTGCAATGGAGGAGATGATCCCCTAAACAGTCCAGGGTTTTGGGATGGTTTCGTCTGGTTACGGCACGTCAGAGGGGAACAGCGGACTCGGAAGAAGTATTTGAGGCACACCGCGAATTCACGGGAGTCAATACTGGTCTTGAGGCTGGAGGACGGGGTGCATTACACCCATTCCTTGACACCTGGGAGGGCCATAGAGACGCGTAATGCCTGCCTTCTTTGGTCCCTGAGGGGAATACTTTCCTGCAATGCTGCATGGATCGCGTCGGTGAGTTTCTTTTGGGATGGTGTGGTACGCGAGCAAAAGGAACTAAATGGGAGAACCATTGAATGCAGGCAGGAGAGTGACCAAATCCAATGGGCGTCCAAAGTGTCGTTTTACGTTGCGAAGCTCCTGATAGGAGTGGGCAGAACAACTCTGCACAACCTGTTGGTAGCCCAGCGAGAGGCGGGGACGGCGGCTGTAGCGATGTTCTTGACGGAAGTGAGTCCGATCCCAAGTTAGGGCCCGCTTCGCATCCATTGATTTCACTGGAAGTTGGAGTTCACGGAATACCTCTGAGTCAGGGACTCCCCCTGCCAGTGTGCGGACGCAGCGCTTCATCATATCGTCGAGGAAAGCGGCGCCCTCGGCGGTCGATAATCGCGGAACTACGCGCAGGAGGTAGCCGATTTTGCATTCTCGAAAGCAATTCTGGAGCAACTGGAGCGCTATTTGCATGACCTCGAAGTCGATGATAGCCTCAAGGAGCGGTTCGAGGGACTGAACCTGGGTAGTTAGATTTCTCTTAGTGAGGGCCTCTGCGTCGACTGGAGCGTTGAGAACGAATGTGCTCTCACTATATTCTTGTTTGAAGACCTTTGGATAGAGGCGCTGCACGCATTCGGGTGGGGCCTTCTGCCAGCAAACTTTGCATTTTGGCAAAGAGAGATGCGAACCCCTGGTGGTGGCGTTAAGAGACGAGAGGATTTCAACTGCGTGACGGAGCTGATTGTGGAGCGGGATGATGTACCCGTCGCCATGGTACCAGAGCTGGAGGACAATGCGGCCCATTTTTTCATCCTCCTCGTCTTGAGAACTTAGGAGTTCTTGGATCTTGAGTATAACGAGGTGCAGTAACAAGTCGAAAACGGGACCGCCGAGGTTGTCGTCTTATTGCTTCCCTTGCATGCTTCTGATAGTGCGGCGACATATCCACAGGTATGCTGACTCGAGAGCATAGAAGAACGAGACCTACGGAAGTAATTCAGAGAGGAGGGGCCCAATACCTTCCAAGAAAGCAGCATGACCGCACAGATTAAACGCATTTTCAAGTCTATCGTCAGCATGCCGTATTCGGAAACCGTTCCAAACTTTTGAACCTGTCGAACGCCATGCATAACTGTTTCGGTTCCAGCTCGAGTGGCTCTTCCCATCTGGAGGGGCTGAGGGTATTCAGCTGCCTTCGAGGTAGCCCGCTTCATGAGGCAGCTGCCTACCAATCTGCGTAGCGTCTCGCCTACAGCCATTGGTGGGTGTGTGATGTCCTTTTTAGTCAACGGCGTAGGGGGCGCGCCCGCTACCACGATGCCAGATCTGCGGGAGCTCTACCTGCGACAAGGATGTTTACCACCCTTGTGAGTGTAGCAAAGAATATAGACTGTCAAAATGAGGGTGCGGCTCGCAAAAGTTCAACTAGATGAGATGGTCTAAGGCCAGGACATCCGGCGCAGCATTCAGATTAAAAACCTCTGACAGCTCTAAGGACGTCTTCTTCACAGAAAACAACTTTCTGTTCCGCAATAAAGTTGCGGAACAACATGTTTTCTCCTGGAGAAAATTCCCTCATCCATTTTTGCGGTGGTGTCTGGGGACGTCTGTCGAGCAGGGCATGGATGACGCCAAGGTTTGGTGGGAAGACAACTAGCGAACCTAACGCTTGGGCAGCCTTACCATATGTCCCCTCCTTGGCCAGTCTTGCGGCCCGTCCAATGTTCAGCTGTTGCTGGAAGCTTGCTGTTGTGGCTATCAGTGAGTCAGTAGACAGTGGGATGGCGGCTTCCCAAAGTTCTTGGAACTGCCCTTGGTTCCGTGGTGCTATCCGCTCCCTCATTTTGTGCGCAAGAGACTTTTGTCGGTTCTCTGGTGGTCGGAGTGGGAGTAACTTTATGGCATCAGTAAAAAGTGGGACAGAGTCGCGAGCATGACGGCGGGGAACAGGAATGGTTTGGCAAAAGCCTTCGAAGCGCCCGGCCCTCTAGCCTTGCAAGCTTAGACGGCGTCGTTCATAGCCTCTGCATATGTCTCGGCCAAGTAGCCGCGGAACTTAGTGGGTACATGCGCCATGACAGGGGTGCAAGTGGTGCAAATTTGTGCAATGTAGTACGCTGTGATAGAGTCAAATATATTTTAAAGAGTAAAAGACGATAAACTGCCATCCATTACACAACCCCCGTATCGGGAATCAAGACACTAGCACTCCACAGGCTGCTATCTGAGTGCTTCACCTCCTTCCTACTCGATAGGTTTTCCCCTTTTTTCTTCTAGCAGTCCGCCCCCACCACGCATCCCTGGGCACCCTTCGCTTAGCTACACCGGTGCAGGGTCTGAATGTTTGCACCCACGCTGGCTTCACTTGCTGGTCGAGTCCTCCATTCCCCTTGAAGAAACTAACACCGGGATCTTTGAGCCACACCATAAGCTTTTTAACTGCACCGCTCCTGGTGGTCTTCCTCATTCGGTGCTATCTCTCATCTAGAACATCATTCTCCTATCCTGCCCACTACGGCTGCACAATTTTTGCCCCGTCGTCGTTGGCTCAGTGGTCTGACGCATCGTGACGAAAGCTTTACTTCCCGCCGCTATCCAGTATACGCGCGGATTCGCCGTCCCATTCAAAAGTAGAGAACCGCGCCAAGGTCATCGTGAATGGCACGCTCCATGATACGTTCTCTACCATCCGAACCACTTCTCGAGTCTCAAAAGATGCAGCCACTCTGGTTGATGTGTACAATGCATTCATCCGTATGAGCCGTCAGACTATGTTCGACCTCCTCTTCGCCCGCAAGCAGACCCAGCCTCCCTTCATTGACATGCCCTGTTATAGTTTCCGAACACCCGTATCAATTTCTAAACGGCCACACAACTGGACCTGTAGTGGTCGCGGTGCGTGTCAGGCAGATCCTGCCAGTAAATTTCCCTTCTCCTTAAAATTTATGTCCATGTCCGAAGGATCGCGGATACCGCAGACATCCTCCTCAAATAGATGTTTGCAGGTGACAGCATCCGCAGTGGGACATTTGCTGTTTTTCGAGCTTACATGCGGTTGATCCAGGATCACGACCCAGCGGTTGGCATTCACCTCAACTTTTGCAAAAAGAATATTCAATGATCTCCCGTCTTCTCCTTCGCCATTTCCTCTCACCTGTGAAAAGTTCCCTCGACGAATTTAAAGAACATGGCTTTCAACTCCTTGCGGCACCGCTTTGTGATCGTAATTTCGCAGATATTCTGCACTTCACTCACAGCAATGTTCGCGGTTCAAACTCGAGGCTTGTTGCGGAACCTTCGGCCTGTTATGCGGTGTTTGGGATCTGATTAGCAGTATGAGGCGACGTGCAGTACAGTACATTATACCTCATATATACTGTACAGTACGTCCATAACAGGGGAAAACGTTTGGGTGCTTTACTGTTGGAAGATATTTCCGACCTATCCCATGGTTTTCCAGACAACCGCAATCGACTCAAAAAGGGTATACCTACAGCGTCCATAACTGTACAGTAGTTACAGGTAAGATAGAGAATTACTACCTATATTAGTACTATTTGTCTTTTGTAGTTTTATAGTATCAGTGCGGGCCAAGAATAAAGTCTTTTTGCGGTAATTTTTAAGAAACTTAAAATATTTTATCACAGTATACCAATTCTTGAAGTTCCGCTATTTTCAGTCAGCAGTAGCATAATTTGGTAGTCGAGAAGGCAAATAGCGAATTAATTTGTGTAGAATGAACACGAACCGGTCTCAGTTTCTCGTTGAATTCAAAAGCAAGGTTTAAAAAAGTAAATGGTGAATTGATTTGGTTTTTTAATTTTTGAAAAGGGCGTTTCGGCTATCCCCCAGTCAATGCTTCTACCAAGTCTTGCTCAAGCTCTTCTCTCCCACCTTTCGTACCGCTTCCTCCCGTCTTCTCCCCCTTCGCCCCGGGCCCCCGCATCTCCTTGTCGCCTTGCTGCGGCTACGCTGCGGCGCGCGCGCGACCGGCTGGTCGCATCTCAACCGTCCTCCCTCCAAGTCTCTCCCGTTCTTCCGAGTAACAAGATTTTTTTCCCAGTCCCTTTTTTAAATCTCTTTCCTTGCTTCCTATTGGCTGAGACCCTTTTTTTTCGATCTCCCGAACCTACCCTCCTTCCTTGCACCATGCCATCCCGCTCACATGCTGCGCCATCGGAGGCCATCGTCTCGCTAACCCACGCTTCTATGGATTACCTCGTGCGTTGCGCCTCCATCTTCGACGGCCTCGTCGACCTCACCGATCCCACCGCTACAGCCTCCTTTCTATCTTGCGTCTCCGAGTCTCCCGTTGCCAATGCCTTATCCCCGTCCCTCCAGCACAACCCCCAATTCCGCTCTTTTCTAGTCATCTTGAACACCCTTTCCGGCTCTCCACGGGCTTCTTCGCCGTCGTCTCCGCTGGCTTCCCCGTCCGCCTCCGCTCAACCAAACACACCTGCAGGCTCTCCGCAGCCCTCGAAGCCCGCCCCTGCCCTACCCCTCCGACCGCTCCAACCCCCGCCCCGTACCTCCGTGCCGCCACCACCCCAAACCGCTTCAGCGCCTTCCCTTCCTCGGCCGCCACGGCCTCATTCACCACAATGACCTCTCCGACAAGCGCCTCTCGGCGAAAATTCGCGCGCAGAGTCCGCCACGCCACCCGCGGTCTGTTCGGGAGCAACCGAAAACGCGTTGTTGTCGTCACTGCCCCGCCTGACGCCCCTGTCCACGACCCCTCCGCCTTCCGCCGGGCGATATCTAATGGCGGTTTCCCTGGCTCTTGCTCCATCCTGGGCTCTTCTTCTCCGAACGTCTTCCTTGTATGCGCCGCCGAACGTGACCTGCTCTCATTGGAGCCAGCCTACTCCGCCTTTCGCGCCTTGGCAAAGACCTTTGACAACTTCGATCCTCCTACCCTGGATTTCTCCGCAATCCTCGACCTCCCTGCAGACCTTCCGCCCCCCAACTTCTCTCCGTTTTCACTGGCCTTCGTTCCAAAATCGCTCGCCTGGAATCCTCCTCCTGCCAGTGGTACCCCGCACCTGCCGTCGCTCACGCTCTTCACGAAAATTGAATCGATGGTTTACAATACTCTTTGTCAAGACGCCTCCTTTGCCACTTCTCATCGCCCACTTCCTCCCCCCCCCGTCCCCGGTCGCCTCGACTAAGCGCCGACGTGTCCCCCCCACTCCGATTGATGCTCGTTAGAGGAGGGCCAAAGACGTTCTATAGAGAAGAGCTTAGGAAAGAAAAAGAAAACAATTGAGTTGATCCTTTCTTTTTCTTCGTTCATGTTGTGTGTCCTCCACTTTACCACAAGAAGCTAGATACTTATACAACTCTCGTCCATATAAACCTGCAGAAACCACGGAACACAAATGCCTAACTATTTGCAGGGGCATTATCTACAAAATAAAGTGAGATATAGTATTATAAACGCAAATGCACACATACATAAGTCCCAGTGACGAAAAAGAATCACAACGAACAAGTGCCAGAACGAGATTGCGTACTTGTCACTTGATAATGTGCTCTTGAACTAAACCATGGTGATACATGATGATACTGCATCTGAACATCAGACATCAATAGAATCAATAAAGCGAATAGCCAATAGTAGCAAGAATAAACGAAATCAAGACAAACCCAAATGAGAAAGCAGTACACGTCCTAGATCAACAAGGAAGTTCTAGAACGAACTTAACATTCTCGAATAATTCTGAGAACCAAGAATACTCCCTAAGACATAACCCTTATGTATTCAACGATGCTGACGGATTTACACTAGTGACGCGGGCTGGGGCTTCATCTCCAGACGCCTCTACCGTACCTTCGCCCCACTTGGCCACTGTTGCCCGCCCGCGGGCGCCGTATACTCCGTACTTAATCACGTTCCGATTCCGGAGTCTATGGACGATGAACAGTAGGCCTCGCGTGGAAACCTTCATACCGGCCGACGGCCAGTTACCACTCCGAATCTTGTCCCTCTCTCCTCTCCATCTTTCAACTTCCGATCCCGTCCATCTCCTACTTACCCAATTCTCTGCGTTCCGATTTCCACAATCTCTTTTATTGCCTTCTGCATGCCTACAACCACGCACACTCCCCTGCATATCGCGTGGAATGCCTCACCCGTCTCTTCGAAGTTGGTAAGCTGGTCCTTCGGAAAAACGGCCGGCGCGAACCCCGTAATCGCAACCGCGCCTCCGTCCACCGGCTTCTCCGATCCCGCATCTCCATGGCCCTGGAAGGACGCTGGCAAACGCTCTACTCAGATGCACTGGACGCCTTCGGTTCCCCATTGCCATCCACTTCCTATTCCCACCCCTCTCCCACCACCCGCTGCCGCCGCTCTCTCCAGCAGGGGGCTCTCACTAAGGCTGTCGCCGCCCTCTGCTCTACCACCTCACCGGCACCGGCTACTCTCGATAACAAATCCCTCCTTGCTTCCCTGCATCCCTCTGCAAGTGTCCCGGTTACCCCAACTCCGCGCCACTTGCTGCCCCCCGCCTTTGTCTTTGCGGAGGCCGAGGTTTGTCGTCAGCTCGCCTTCCTACCACACCACAGCTCTCCGGGCCCTGACGGCCTCCGCCCATCCGTCTTCAAATCCCTCTCCCATGCACCAGGCGGTGATACCGCAGATCGCTCCGCCCTGTCTCAGCTCACAATCTTTGTTAACTCTGCCGTGGACGGCCGACTCCCAACTGAGCTCCGTCATCTCTTCGCCGGGGCTACCCTACTCGGCATCCCAAAGGCCCGCGGCGACAGTCTCCTCCCCATCGCCATGTGTACGGTTCTTCGACGCTTCATCTGCCGCCTCGTCGTTCGGCGCTTGTCTACACAACCCACCGTCGTTTCTTATTTCCTTCCCACCAGCTCGCCGTCGGAGTCCGCCATGGAACAGAAGCCATCATTCATGCGACACGGGTTCTCTCCACCCGCCCTGACAGCGCCAGCTTCGCTCTCCTTCAAATTGACGCGTCAAACGCGTTCAACAAAATCGAGCGCCACAACATTCTGCTCGAGACGGCCAACCATATCCCCGACCTCGCCCGGTTTGTGCACTACTTGTATGGAGGTGATTCCACGCTCATGTTCGGTTCACACATCCTGCACAGTCGCACAGGCACCCACCAGGGAGATCCGCTCGGAAGCATCCTGTTCGCCTTGGCATCCATCCATTGGTCACCCAGCTCTCATCACGCTTTCCCGCCATACGCCTAAACGCTTGGTTCGCCGACGACGGTACCGTCATCGTCCCTGTCAACCTCGCTTCTGAGGTTCTCGCTTCATCTCAGACCGTGGAAAGCCACTCGGGTTCTCTATCAACATGGCCAAAACAACGCTATGGCGTCCTGGCCCGGATCCCCTCCCCGAGTCCCTTCGGTGTGCCATACCCTGCACGATACGTTCCCACAATTTCGTGACAGTCCTCGGATCCCCAATCGGCACCCCGCAAAGCTGCCAGTCTTTTCTTGCCTCCCGGTACATGCCATTTCCGAGGTTTGGTCGCGCATCTCCGGATTGAATGACCCTCAACTGGGCTACCAACTACTGCGACACTGTGCCAGTTCCTGCCGCCTGATCTATGTTCTTCGCTGCACCCCGCCGCATCTCACTCTTTCCGGAGCTCAAACCTTTGACTCTGGAATGCGAAGGGTGTTCGAAGACATGCACCGTCGTCTCCCAGACAGTGCCTGGCTCACCGCCCAGCTTCCACTACGTGTGGGAGGGCTCGGACTTCCCCTAACCGAAACCATCGCAGAGGCATGCTACGCTGGCTCTGTTCTCTCCTCCTACCCACTTCTTCGCCTCCTCCTCGGTGATTGCTTTGACATCTCTCCCTTGATCTCAACGCCCCTTGCCTCTATCCGGGCCAAATACAACCTCCCCGACAGTTTCTCCCCAGAGCCGTCCTTGCTAGCCTCCGCGCCTCTTCTTCCCCCGGCCTGTCTGACTTCCAGACAACCGCTACTGCTGAGATCACAAAGGCGCTTCGCGCCAGACTTCTCTCTTCCGTCGACCTCTCCTCCTCCGAAGGCTCCCGGCTACTCCGCCGCCTAGCTTCCGTCGCTTCTTCCCACGCCTCCCGTCCCTTTCACAACCTCCCGCAGAGCCATCTCGGTACCCGGGCCGCTCCTGAAGTCTGGCGAACCATGGTTTGCCTCCGTCTTGGTGTCCCCATCTACTCTGGCACACAACCCTGCACCTATTGCGCCGCCGCCCACTTCTGCACTGTCCCTACCCTGGATTCCTACGGACACCATGCCTCTGTCTGTCCCTGCACCGACGGCTCCATTCGGCGCCACAATTGTGTTCGCGACCGCCTCATTTCCGAGGTATCACGCTTATCAATTGGGATTCGCCCTGTCCGGGAATGGACCTTCCCGCAAGACTTGCCCCGACCTTCCAACTCCCGCCGCCGCCTCGACATCTACATCGATGATGTCCAGTTCTCTCCCGTCCCCAGGGCTACGACGTCACTGTCATCAGCCCCCACTCCGCTCCATACGCCCAACAGCGGATTCACACGTCCCTCGCTGCCCTTACTGCATCTGAGCGCGCGAAATCTCTCCGCTATGGCCACCTCTGCGCCGAACTACGTATCGACTTCCACCCGATGGCTTTCGATATATACGGGTCTGCCAGTCCCGGTGCCGAACGAGGTCTGTCAAGAATTGCTGAGTGCATCGCTCTACGAAAAGGCAGTAGCCCTGCCTTCGAGCGCGATCGCTTGTTCACGATTATCAGTTCGCTAATACAACAACGAACTTCTGTCGCGATCAACCGACGACAACTCAACCGAACCTGGCTCGGATAGATTTTTCCCCTTTTGGGGCCGCTACCCCCCCTTTTCTGCTTGCTAAAGTCTTCTTCTTCTTCAGTGTATGCTAGACATGTTCAGGATAATGGGTAATGTGACTCATGTGCCTAAATGGCTGGCTCGAAGCCTGTCAGCAGGCATGATGCATTGGACATCACTGCTACTGCCACATGCCTCTGGGTTAAAATCGCTCGAACCGTCCCGTACGTCTCCATTACCCTAAATGCCACGTTTCGCGCCACGTCGGTTAGCACTGCGTAGGCGTCTAGGCGCCAGCCCCCGAGGGTGGATATAGGGATAGGCATGAGCCTGCTTCCGGCGGCGGTCGCGATAAAAGATTCATATCTTTTATGCTTGCTGCCGATGCCGCGTTGAGGGATGTGAGCGGGTTAAAGGTGCGCACTCTCCTGTTGGATGGCGCGAATGGGTTGACAAAAGTGACATCGAAGAAATCCGTGACTCCAGTGCTTCCTATTGCCCTGATGTCTGGCCTTGCACGATGAAGCCCATCCCTGGGCTCGATGGCGGGGTGACGAGCAGCTTTCTGCAGGTCCTGGGCAAGCAAGTGAACTTGGCGGTCATGTCTTCTAATTCTGTGGCCTCCGTGAACACAGTGCAGGAGATGATGCCCGAAGCAGTCAAGTGTGTCCGGACAGTTTCTCCTCGGGCACGGTGTGTTCGGAGCGAAAACCGGAACTTGAGAGTGGTATTGGAGCCATGTCGAGAATTCGCGGGCGTCGACACTAGTCTTCAGACCCGGGCACGGGGAACAGTACGCCCATTCCTTCGCCCCTGGTAGCGCCATCGAAGCGCGAAACAACTGCCTCCTTGCGTCTCCGAGAGGTATACCGTCTTGCACAGCCTCGTGGACTGCTTCCGTGAGTGTCATTTGCGAAGGTGTTTTGTTTGAGAAAAAGGCGCTGAACGGAAGAATCCTTGACTGTAAGCAGGATTGAGACGAAAGCCGGTGAGCCTTCACGCTGTCTTCATATGTTGTGAGACTCCTGATGGAGGCTGGCAAAACCTTTTCGCACAGCCTGTTGGAGGCTGAAATGGAGGCCAGAAACACAGAACCTGCGATATCTTTCGCGGATGTGAATCGTAGTCCCAGGGACGATCTTTTTTCCTCCTTGGATTTGACAGGTACTTGCATTTCCCGAAAAGTTTCAGAGTCGACGACTCCCCCAGTCAACGTTCGGACGCCACGCCCCATCATTCCGCCGGATATTGCAGCACCGTGTGCGGTGCTGCAATATTCAAGAAGTAAATGAACCTAGAACAATTTGGTTGGACCAATTAAGTTTAGCCACCCCATTAAAACCTAATTTTGTTAGGTTTGTTACAGTGGGGTATTCAAGACTTTGCATGTTGCACCTGCATATGTCTGTGGTAAAGTAATCAAAGAAAATAAATCGATATCAGAAAACGTACAGAGTTTTTAGGCCAATAACCTGGAAGGATATGGGAGACAAGTGGTTGCCATTTCAATTCACAGAAAGATGAGTTGAGTAAAGGAATCAAAAGAAATGCCCGCTCAAACAAAATGAGCAAAACCTACCAGACGAGGAATTTAAAGCTACTCTAGTAGAGAGCTTACGCGAACAGAATTCTGAAAACAGAATTTCGATTTTCAGAAATGAAATTACCGTCTGTAATTCAATTGCAGAATTCTGCAATGTAGTCGTGAGAAAAATTGCTGAAATGTGGCAGGTTAGTGAAGACCCGTGAGAAATAAATATGAGAAACCATGGACGAGTTACTCCAATTTTCGCGGGTACTCCAGTACCGTACTGTGACGTACTGTAGTCTAGGTGTGCATCCGTCCTAACACTATGGACGAATTCAGTAACATCATCGAGACAGATGATAACTTCCTTCCACCTTCACCTGCCCCTGCCCCTACCCAGCCTGTTTCTGCTCCTGCGGTCACCCCCCTCCTCCTCCCCCTACCCTACCTACAGTTGTGTGCAGCAATGTGCACCATCATACCAGCAAGAGCAGAGTTGCACGGGAGCAAAAAGGTCGACACTCGCGCTTCACACTAGAAAAAAAGGAGGAAAGGTTTGGGTGCTTTACTCTTGGAAGATATATCGGAGCCATCCCATGGTTTTTCAGACAACCGCAATCGAATCAAAAAGGGTATACCGACACAGTAATGGGAAAGAAAAAATGACCTTCACAAAACAGGGGGGAACTTTTACTGTAAAAGCATCCAATGGCTCCTATCCCAAGGTCATTGCAGCAAAAGGGCAGTGGGTATGCGTTGTGAGGTCATGAGAAGTTCACCGCGAGGCCAGCCAGGAGGCATACTGCAGTGGACATAACAGGCGCTGCAGCCTGCCTCAGCATATGGGCTGCTTGTGTACTTCCTCGGGATATCCCTGAACACGGCGTACGCATCCAGGTGCCGCCGCCCAAGTGTAGATGTAGGAAATAGTGCGGGCCTGGATCGGGTGAGGTTAGCAATGAACTCCTTGTACTTTCTGAGCTTCGAAGTCCTTGCCGCATTCATCGATGTCAGTGGGTCAAAAGTAAGGACTTCTCTGTTCGCAGGAGCAATAGAGTTCACGCAGTTGACGTCGAAGTAGTCTATGCCCCCACCGCTTTCGATGGAGCGGATGTCCAGCCTGGTCCGATGTTGACGGGCCTGGCGAGGTTTCAGGACAAGATACTGGCCGTCTTAGCCATATGCGAGTCTAGCAGTGTGACCTGACAATCATACCTTGTAATGCGTTTTGGCCCGCGTGCGCAATGCATGAGATGTTCTCCGAGCACGTCGAGAGTTTCCGAGCAGTGGTTCCTCCTACATGATGTGCTTGGGGGAGGAGCGGGGCTTGGCAGTAGTACTACAGCCACAGATTAAAACACAGGGAATCGATATGTGTTCTGAGACGCGGGCAGTGGGCGCAATGCATCCAGCACCTCGCTCCTGGAAGGGCCATCGAGACCCGAAAAGCTCGGATCATAAAACTAATACTCCCATTTATCTGTATTGCTTGTCAATGCGTAAACGGCATTTTAAATTTCAGGAATAAATTTCTGAAATACTATTCTGTAATTTATCACACTATATATTTCTCAATTTCTGCAGAATTCTGTTTTTGCGTAAACTCACGACTACTGCTTTCTGCCGTTCACTTCTTGCATAATATACTGTACAAGCACAAAATTTTCAATAAATTATTTAGTCTATATAGGACCATTTTCGTCATATGAGGACATAGTTTATGGCTAATTTTTAAGTGAAATTACTATTTTTCTGTCGGTTTTGCTAACCTATAGTTTCGGCAGGAGTGAAGCTTCATCAAAACAACTTTTTCGGTGATTTTAGTGCTAGTCAGGGTAGGAACTATAATCCACATGACAACTTTGCATAGTAGCGAAAGGTTGCCACATTTCGTCTTGTAGTTAAATGCGTTAGCCAAGCGGGTGTAGAGTCGAAGCCACTGAGCACCTCATTACTGTAATTCTATGTTTTTGGCAAATTGGATTGCAAATCAAATGTTTGAAAAAAGAATAATGCAAACCACCACAGCATTTAAATACTGACATGCAATGCAACCTGTGTTATTTTAACTCTTGGTGGGCTCTGACCTTTTGGTTGTAGCGATGCAAGGCTGCCGAGAGCAAATCGAAGAACATCTTGCGAGGACGCATCGTCCTCTGGAAAGGAAAAAGGGCGAGGATTCCGTGCAGAGTACAAAATGGGCAGTGATGTGCTACCGCCAAGAATGCGGAATAGAACCTCATGGTTCTAGCCGAGTAGGGGGCCGCTCTTGAGGCCCAGTTGAAACAGAAAGAAAACGCTCTCAGTTGAGAGAGTCTAGCCGCTGGAGTGATCGACCAACAAAACCCTTTACGGAGCGGGGCTTGTGAGTGAGTCAAGGTGTGCAGCGGCGAGCCGGGCAGCAAAAAACATTCATTGACGACGAGTAGGATATAGGTTACTCAAATTATGCATCATTCGAGTTCCCAGCCGGAGGACCACATACCCACCAGCAACATTCAATCCTCGTGATGTTGTCTGGACTCAATAATGGGCATGCCGAGCCGTTAAAATATATCGTTACAAATAGAGCTTCAGGAAGCCACAATGCTTCTGAATGCGGGGGCTTGGTGTGAGAGAAGCATGCTGGGATTAAATCTTGCTCGCGAACTACTGTCGGCTAGTGGACTCGGAAACCATACGCTCACAGAACTATTCGATGTTGGGTCTATTTCAATGGATGCTCTGTATGAGGCGCTACGTGAAATTAGGGATTATATTGGATACAGGGCCGTCGATGCGACGAGTACAAGTCATTTGGAGAGAATGACCGCAGCAGACAAATTCTCTAACCTTACGAGGCCTCTACAACGTAAGCACCGGAGGTTCCTAACTACTAAGCCGGTTAAAGACCAGACGAAGCTCATTGCTGGTAAACATGCAGGAAACAACGTCAAAGGTGATCGGAACAACGGAAATGTGAGCAAGGTAAACAGCCAATTAGATGCTGCACAAGATGCAAACAAATATAATGCAAAGAGTACTAAGAAATTTAACAACAGATCCCCGGGCCACCCTTCCAGGGGATCGTCCAGTCAGTCATAAAAAGGGACCGAAGAAAGAAAGGCATCAGGCAAAGGAGCGGACACTGGCGACGGAAATTGAGTCCCGGACCTCATATCTAGTGTACAGTGGGATCCCTACTATGCACCTTTAGCCAGGATTTTGGACTAATGGGAAGGTACAACAATGAAGATGGTGATGTTGTGGGGAGGAACCCAAGCATCAGCCAATTTTTGGTGGCAAGAATTAGAGTGCGACCAAAGAGAGTGGGAAGCCCTGAAGTATGGGACCCTGGATCCACCAGAGATGACGGGGGAACCATTCCATCATGTCCCCAGAGTCTCACCCGATTGGAAATCAGAGGAACAAAGTTTCGCAGCAGAAACGATACAAAAGAGATTGAACGTACAAATATGACTACTCCCGAGATACAGGCCGCAAATTACGTGTCCACGGAATTTATTATTTAGGTTTCTTCCGGAAAGATGCGAGCGATGGCGGCATTACACCATCTCTCTGCCCACTGGCACCCGCGGCACAAAAGTATTTCTACGCTCGAATCTTTTGCAGCCGAACTAATAGAGAAAGACCATATGATCTCGTTCGATCTATGTAAAGGAGGGATACAACTATTCCAGGACTCACCCCTCGATGGGAAAATATTTTATGGTAAAGTCTGGGACACGCTATTTCGAGTATATTGCACTACCTTTCGGGTAGAGATTGATCTGATATTGGTTCTTACGGCTGACAACTCGCTTGTGGAGTCATTTCAGATACCGTTTTCGGTGGATATCATTAGAATACATAGACGAAATACTGGTTTGTTCTAGCTGAGGACGACACTCCCGAGCCCGAGACTGTTCAAAAGCTACTTTAACCATCGCCCGACTTTTGAAACGACATGGTCTGAGGCTTCACCCGGAAAATGGATTGCTTGGTTCTGGTACGACCGGGATGGAACACCTGGGACTGACTTTAGACACCGTGAATATGACTTCCACAGTGCCAACCCACAAAAGTGGAGCGAGTGGAGGAGTTGGCCAAATTTATTCCAAATCGCGTCAGTCGGAAACGAAGGTTGGTGGAGATTACTCGTCTGTGATCTTTTGCTATGCTATGTCAAAGTCTCTGCCTTGGCGTCCCCGACACACGTTACCGCTTACGTACAATATACGAAGCAATTGGAAGCACGAAATTGCCAACTGCCGCGCTGAAGGGAGCCTCAATCCGCTCAATCATATGGTGCGCAAGGTTGAGACAGAAAATGACATCGAGGTCTACTGTTCAAGCAAACAAGACGGTCGTGGCCACCATCCATACGGGCTCGTCCAGCTGGGGCTGGGGAGCAACTATGTTCCAAGGAGGGTAATCCCCAGGAATCCAGGGGGGATACGAAGTGTCAGGCTTTTGCCTCCCCCAGATTCGAGATTACTATCATATCACAAAGCAACAGTTACCTATAATAAGGGAATATCTTCAGGAGCTCAAATGTTTCATACCAACGAACGAGGATGAGGCGTTGCGCATATACACGGACAACACCTGCGCCATGTTCACTGTAAGCCAGATGGTATAAAATTCGAGGATTTTAAAGAGAGAATTTCGGAAGCTGCACGCATTCCTGTGGAGAAGCCGGTTACCTCCGGATGTCAAATACATACCAAGAGCTTTAAATCTTTATGTAGACAGACTTTCAAGACGCCGCAGAATCTTGGGTTATTATCCGAACACTAAGGGAATAATACCCGACAGCTCCTGAGTCGGCATGGCGGAGTCGGACTATTCCAGGAATTGGCAGAAGAATATCCTAATCAGACTTCACCTGGAGCTAATACCATCAGCGATACGGAAATCATTTGTAGATGGTTTCAGAGGGCCCATGCTGTTACTTTAGTGGCCCATGCGGATGTGGTGGTCTGCCCTCCCAGTCCAAGCACAGTGCTTACATCAGGTGATACCAAATATAGGGCCAAATACTCGAGAATAGACAGTGGCATGCGCTCATTCCGGAGAGATGCATCAATGTGTTCAATCAAAAACGGAATCAAACGTAATCTCCTGGCTGCGGATGTGACCGAATCTTGACAGGTTGGAACCGACCTAGTCATGGCTGGCTGGAAAAAAATACTTGTAAACACTACGACAGCATGAGGTTTAAGTTTGTGAGATCTGCGATCAAGATGGCAGAAATCTGCTGACAGCAGATGAAGTCGATGTTGTAGCATACATAGGTTGGTTATTCGAGGGTGGAAGAGTTGGACCGAGCTCGATTGTTACCTACGTCTCAGCCATAAATTCTACATATAGGGAAATGGGGTTTTCAGCTCCGGCAGTTGGCAATCGTGTGCTAATGGCCGCTAAGGATACATTCGAAATCGGAACAAAGTTGATAAGACATTGTCTTGAGTTCCTACGCAAATCAAAGATATAAATAAGGTATTATATGCAGGTATTAGGGCCATCAATGAGAATGATTAACATCTTGCGCCAGCGTCTACAGCCCAGGTACTACAGTTCTTTATTTTTAGAAGGCCTGGTATCCCGGCTGCTTTCGAGATGGAATGGATCGAGCGCCTCTCGAGAGATTCATTTGTTTACACCATACCAGCTCTTATTATCGGCCAAAAGAATAGAATTCGCGGTACGCTAAGATTAGAAAGGTCGAGAAATGCAAAACGGTCTGTTCCTCCTCTCCACAGACTTTTATATATATCGTGAAACGGATACACAATCGATGTTGCATTTTTGCCTCGTTCTACAACCGCTTATTGGAGATATCGCCGCTTGCCAAGCTGATATCCATTCTCGCATCTCTTCCGCGTGTCCTCTTCGTGAACGGCTATCCACCTTCCGCGACCCCCAACTCGCTTACTACATCCTTCGCTACTGTGTCCGGGCTAGGCAGCGGCGGATCAAAGGAGATACTTGGGCATCCTGTGGTAATTTACAGTTCTGGACTGGACGGAGAGCGATCGCTGGAGTAGTAAGCCCGGAGAAAAGGCGAGCATGAAGCATGTTGTGACGTAATGTTTGTAAGACATTGTCAGCTATTTCAAGTCCTAAATAAATGAGTCGCGGACTAGTAGATGGGAACGTGAAGAGCGGTCAGCCCCTGCCTCAAGATTTCAAGTACATGCACACTACTATACAAATTGACTAGGTACCAGCCAGCCTACGCAAAACAGGTAACGAAGTGTCGGAGCTCCTGTTGAGGGGAGGAACCGCGAAGGGAAGCAGCGAAGAAAGCACGGCGGCGAGAAACACCATTGCTGTCGTCGCCGAAGGCGCCATAGATATCAATCCCGACGGGGAGAGGAGGATATCGTTTTGGATGCAGTAACTGCCGTAATGAAGATGTTTCTAACGCTCTGCCAGTGTCGCAGCAGCGCCTGCGGTAACCGTACTTGGCGAGGTGTGGCGGAGTGCAGAGGGGTGGGCAACAGTAATGTCGACAGCGACATCGGTACTGGGAAGCCCATATGCAGCGGTTATGTAAATGTCTATTTGTATCGCAAGGGACTCCGAATACCCAGGCGAGTTGGGAACCAGCTAGAGGAGCTGTTGCTCGACGAGGGCGACGATCCCAACTTCCTTGCAGTAGCGGGCAAGAACGTTGCGGAGGATGTGATGCCGACGAGTCATTTCGTGTTCGTATTTGCAGGTCAACCCGTGTTGGCCGCTTGGATCTAAGACGGGTGAGACGTCGACCGAGCGCCGGTCCGCAGACCGCACAGCGAGTAGATCCAGGGAATAGCGCGATGCAGAGACGGAGAGCCAGAGCCACTTTCCACGCAGAAGAGCACATGTATGTACCGCGGTGGGGGTGAGGAAGTGAAGAGAAAACAGAGGAGTCGGAGGATGTGCGGATGGAGAGGAGCCTTGCTCGGTCGTGTGCTACGGCGGACAAGAACAAACCATCGGTCTTCGATAGCATGAGAGTTCAGTTATGATCGCAGACTGGAGCCTTTCGCCGGGGACCGGCGATAAACAACGCCAGAAAAGAGCTGTAGCTGTAAGCGACGAAGAAAGCTGCGGCTGGCGGGTGGATAAGAGCGAGATGGAGGACCGAGTAGTCTTATCCCGCAGTTAAAAACTCAAACCATTGTTGAAGGCCTATGATATACTCAATTGAAGACATACGAGGGCTATAGTAGCATGGGCCTTCTTTTTCTATCCTCGCATTTTACTTTTTTATCAAGAACAATCCATTTCATCTGAAACTTTCGGAGCCTCGCGCGTTGCCTCTTCCACTCGATACTGCGATTCCGGACTGTGCAAAAGCATTTTTCGTTGCAATAGCCTGAATCTACCTCTCACGACATACTTACATCAATTCCCCACCCCCTAGTTGACCACGTAGACGGATGGCAAGTCGAAACTCAAATCCATTCTGTATCAAAATTCGAATCAAAAGATCTAATATTGCGCCGTCTGTGGTAGAACATCTCTGCAAGACATTCTTTGCTCATCATTTTCCCTATCTCGTCCTCATGAAATAGCAAGCATTCGTTTCCAACATTGTCTTCCAGTTGTGGAAGATTTTCAGGTTCCAGATGCTTCTCCCCAGTTTGCCACAATGAATTAGACCTATCCTGCTATTGCAGGTCCTCTTTTTCAAGCTCCCGCTCAGGTGAAAGATGAACTTCATCAAATTGTAGAGCTCGCTCAGTATCTTGCCATGAGTGTACAAAGTACCTATCAAGACTCTTAGTGTGCTCGTGAACCTCCTCATTGTTAAGCTCCATATCCTTGAGTATGTCCTCCAAGCCCTTTTGAAAGTAAAGGAATTTCGTGCCCAGGCTCACTTTGGATATTGAGAAGCAGCTGTTTGTATCACTCATTGCAAAATAATTGGGATAGGTAGATCCAAATAATAATAAATAGTTCCAACTTGAATAAATAAATAAATGCCACAATCGGACATAGAATGAATAATGAATAGAAAACCAAATTTAATAATATCTGATCGAGGGGAATATTTCGATAGCCCGAGGATGTAAAAATATTTCTAACAACCTAGACTACTTATACTCTACGCCAGGGTGAACCTGCTACAAAAATCAGTGAGCGTTCAATAATTTGGTAGACATAATTTAGGCTCAGCAATAATTATTGCAGTATTTCCAGGTAAGCAATCATCCAGATAATAATTTGTTGGTAGCATAAATGTAGTAATTATAGCCTGTATAATATAAAAACCCAACTGTAGGACATAAAAATTATTTCACACTGAATTCAGCATAAAATAGTGCCAGTGTAAAATAGATAAAATTATTCCTTGATGATTCATAATAAATATAAATTGTGGGCCTCAATAAAAATATTGCTCCACAATTCAGCATCACTGTAGGACACCGGGATAGAGATTAAAATATTTGGTCAATTTTCACACTACTTCCCCTTTGAAATATTGAATTAAATTTATCCTGTTGACTGAGATGAATCCCGAGATAAAATATTACTCATATCCATAGGTATAGATACATCAAATAAAAGGAGCTTGAGGATGTCAGATACAGGGCTGTCCTTTTTGTGAGCGGGTCGGAAGGATTAATTGAACCAGGTATCCATAGCATTTTCTTGATTTTCTTCGTTTCGAAATTATATCGAATTAATTGAACATCCGCTCTAATAGATTTATCTTCAGGCACACGACAAGTAGATAGAGAGCTGAATAGATCTTTTGAATCAACAGCAACATGAAGAGGAATATTGATATTTAGAAGTGTACTGTATGCTGCTGCAATAATTTTCCTTCCTCGATAGCTTCACCAGCAGCCAATATTTCACCAGATGCAATAGATTTAACAGGACGCCGAGATAGATGTGAATGCCAATAAATTGTATGAAATATTGAATTACAATTTAAGGAGCCAATTAGCAACCTACCGATACATCTAAGTTGAGAATTTGTCGATCCGGCTGGTTTTCCTGCATCAGAAAAAAAACAACTGATAAATTGAAATTTCTAGAAACTTCCAGGCGCCGATACGTGTTGTAGAACCAAAAGATTTTAAATTCCGAAGCATAGAAGATTGGATAGATAAATCACGAACCAACGGATTTGACCTTTTCTGTTGTAAATAACTTGCTGTAAAGGCAGACACTGGAGATGCAACCATACCCAAATAGACAATTGATCCGTTTAACGAATTAAAAGCAAAGTTTTCAAATGAGTTCATTTCTTCATCAGGTTGTTTTCGACGATTTCTTGATATTGAATGGGGTTCCAGTCCATTTAGCTTATCATCAGCTGAGACATTAATTTTATAGTCATCAAACTGCATGATTTTAACTCCATTGAAATAAAAAGATCCAGGACTATGTACGATTGTACCAAGCTTATATACTTTCCCAAGATCTTGGATAAATTGCTTCTTAATTTTTTTGTCCAGTAATAAGTATATCATCGACCAATTTAACAACAAGCAGAATTAAGGATCCTTTTAAACTCATGAAAAATAATTGGGGTATATAAACGACTGATTTCAATCCGAGGTCAAAGAAAGTATTATCAGAGTGTATTTGCCATTTTGCATTCGCGTTGACTAACCCATATGAAGCAGACAGTAATAACCAATAGAAGGATTTTTCAGAGCATTCCCGAGGAGGTCTCACATAAACATCTCGTAATGCTGATCCAGATTGTAAAAATGCAGACTTCACATCAACCTTTGATAAATTCCATTTAAAAATTGTAGCAATTGATAAGAGAATTCTAATTGCCATCGGAGAACAAGATTCCGAATCAGTTCTCAAATTATTTTTCTCCTTGTCCTCATTTCCATGCGGAGCAATTCGAGCCTTGCAATAATATTTTCCATCATCCAAAATTTTTATTTTGTATAAAACGTGACTGGATATTACATTCGAGTCGGGAGGAATTTTTGAAACATGAATTTTTGAACACGTAGTGAGAAAATTATTTTCTTCCGTATTGTACGCATTTGAAATAATATGAGATGGAAGTCCAGATGCTTGATGAAGTAAAAATTCTTTAGATCCAAACCTTTTATGATAAAAACTCAGATCTTTTTGTTCAGATGATTTCAATTCCGTTCCAGGTAACAACTCAATTTCATGCGCATCAATTCCATCGTTTTCATCAATAGGGATATGAATTAAATTTTCAGGGTGCAGGGAACTAAGTTCAGATTCAATCGGAACATGTTCGAGAGATAATATGTTTTTAGATTCTGATAAATTTCCATCAATTTCTGATTCATTATATTTTTCGACATCAGTATTCATATTTGGTTAAAATTACCATCATCAGAATGATCGTCAAAATTGTTTTCGCCCACATTCTTCACTTCGGTAATATTTGTTTCATCAGAAATATCTTCCACAGAATATTCAATAGACTGATTCAATAAATCATTTGCCTTTTGAATTTGGTATGCTAGTTCATTAGATGAAACGGAATGTCGGACATCTTCAATTGCAGCATGTATAAATTTTCCATTGGATCCAGGTACTGTGACGATAAGAGATTTTTTGTCGAATTTCAATACTGGTTTGGGCGATGACCAAGATCCTCTTTTCTGATTTGGTAGATGAATAAAAATTTCCACAATATCGCCAACATTAATTGGAATATCGGTCACAGACTTTGATTTTAGAATAAGATTTAATTTCCTCTTGGCTATTAGCTCATTATGAGCTTCTCTTAAATCATTTGGTAGACTTCGAGGACCAGAATTATCGATGGGTCGAGTGTGACCAGTGGCAAGCTCGTATGAAGAAACAACATCATTTCCATATAAATCATTCGATATTTGAAACATTCGAGCAATACGAACCGTATTACTTGCAGAAGAATCGGATATTTTTAAACGGATATAAATGTCTCTCAATATTTTATGTTTTGACTCAATATAATTTTTGTTATGGCGGCGGGAACCAATAGGACAAAACGAAATTCCTCTTTCCTCAAGATAGCTTCTAAAATTATCATTGTCAAACGCCTGATCTCCCATTAAATAGTTAGGGTCCCAAAATGGTGTTAACCAGAGAGTCTCAATACAATCAACGCAATTTTCCATCCTTAAAGAGGGCACTATTGAACCAGTTGAATACCTGGTAACTGAGTCCATAATGTGAAAAATATCCAAGTTTTCCACAAAAAATGATCCACACAAACCAATTCATTAAATCCGCGAAATATAGAGCTTAAAGATACTGCACGAGGATGAGATGGTTTTTTTGTGACATCACAAAATTTGCAGGAGTCAATTATGCTTGATAAATATTTTTGCATTCATCGTCCCATATAAAATTTCTTTGTAACAATAGTTTTATATCATCATAATTTGAGTGACCACATACATGTTTGTGAACCTTATTAATTTTTTCTCTTTTCAGCCCAAGATATATTTTTTGATGTATTGATATTGTTGGAACAAATTGCTGATAGAAATGAGTTTTCAATAGGTTCGGATGATTGTATAAATATATTTCCAGGACATAACAATGATGACCATGATCCACCAATGTTATAGAATCGATTGAATTATTTGCGGACTCGAACTCGATGCGATTGTCCGTCATATGAATAAGATTTGATTTTCTTGTGATATTTCTTCCAATAACCCATTGAGATGATCCACTGATTATTAGATGCCTTATTTTAACCTGATTTCCATTGTCTGAAATAGCTGATAAAAATATTGAACCGATCATTTTTCTTTTTCGCTTGAGTGGTCGCCATTTCCGTATTGCCAGAAGGGCGTGTCCTTGATACATTCAGGAAGTTCATCAAGAATTCCATTCCATTTCGGTAAAATAAATTTCGAAAGTGCTCGTAATTCAACAATACCCATTCCACTATACGGTGCTCCATCATCAAGTAACGGACCTGGGTATAACGTATTTGACGGAGAATCAAGCACCGTTTTTACCATATGAAATGTTACGGAACCAGAATCATTTTTGTCTTTGATATTTTCTGCATTTCCCATTCTAGATGATGAACCTTTATGATAATTTTTAGCACTCTTGCATTTATCTTTTTCATAGGCCCAATGGCCAATTTCTCCACATCGGTCACAAGTTGATTTTGCCTTGAGCGCAGCAAAGTCTTCAGGAGATAATCTTTGCTTATTATTTTTCTTGAAATTTTTCTTTTCTCCGTATGAAATATTTGATTGATTTGAAGAGATATATTTTTGAGCATTTCCATATATTTGATTTGTATTTTTTGGTTTATCACATGCACGAATAATAGATGATATTTCTGAATATTTTATTAATTCTAGGATTTTTCCTTTTTCCAAATCGGCTTCTTCATGCTTCGGAGAAGCAGCAGCCAAAATAGATACTCGCTGGTTTGAATCAATTTTGGAATTAGCCAGGAGCAAAAATGATACCAGTGCTTCAGGTAATTTCGAAGTACCAGTAGATGAATGAAATCGGGCAATTTGAGCATCAAACCGTGATTCAAAATTTTTGAAAGACTCACTATCACCACGAGTAGTGTGCAATAGATCTAAGAATTTTTGAAATGTATCTGATATAGATGATAGAGGATCCACCTTATGAATAGCGTTAGCAATCGCTAATGCACCATTTTCAGACTGAATTTCTGTGTCTGGAATTTTCTTACAAATATCAAGAGCTCGTCCAAATAATTGTGATTGTAAGACAAGACCTTGTACTGCCTTAGGAACCTTATTAGAATTTGATGCTGGTAATAAATCATGAACAGATTTCCATTTTTGAACAGCATCAAAATACTTTTCTTGAGGTCCTTTACCATCCGTCCAAGGAGCCGTGCGAAGATCCCATGAAAATTTCGGCCTTGAAGGAATTTCGGGGCGATCTGGGCCCATAACTGCAAAATAATTGGATAGGTAGATCCAAATAATAATAAATAGTTCCAACTTGAATAAATAAATAAATGCCACAATCGGACATAGAATGAATAATGAATAGAAAACCAAATTTAATAATATCTGATCGAGGGGAATATTTCGATAGCCCGAGGATGTAAAAATATTTCTAACAACCTAGACTACTTATACTCTACGCCAGGGTGAACCTGCTACAAAAATCAGGTGAGCCGTTCAATAATTTTGGTAGACATAATTTAGGCTCAGCAATAATTATTGCAGTATTTTCCAGGTAAGCAATCATCCAGATAATAATTTGTTGGTAGCATAAATGTAGTAATTATAGCCTGTATAATATAAAAACCCAACTGTAGGACATAAAATTATTTCACACTGAATTCAGCATAAAATAGTGCCAGTGTAAAATAGATAAAATTATTCCTTGATGATTCATAATAAATATAAATTGTGGGCCTCAATAAAAATATTGCTCCACAATTCAGCATCACTGTAGGACACCGGGATAGAGATTAAAATATTTGGTCAATTTTCACACTCATAGCAAAGTCCAGCCTTGGGGTGCATTTGATTACGTCACGGTCCTCTCCGTGGTCTTGCGGTAAAGGCTTCGGATCAGTGGCTACAGAAGCTTGAGCGAGGCTTTCAAATTCGTCTTTCTCGATAGAAACTGGTTGAAGTGAATCAGAATTCTTCTGTAATTGCAAGTTCTCTTTTTCAAGCCCTCTCTCCGATGTAAGATGAACTTAATCAGGGAAGACGGTTTATTCGAGTGACGCGTAGGTTGCCTCTGGTTCAGCAGAAGGATGAGTAGAGTGCTAGTATATCGATACAAATTTCTGTACAAGCAGTGGCTAGAACACCCTCAAGTAAATCCGACAAGAGGTAGCGAGCCTCACATCTCCTGTCACCAAAACTCAAACCGTCTATCAGATCAAACTTTATTTTTCCAACAATACTAACGGTTTGCATCCAACACCTTCGAACTTGGAAGCTGGAATAGTTCATTCTAGTGTTTTCTATTGTCTAAATCGCTTTTCTAACGCGTTTGCGGTGCTGAAACGCGTGACTACGGATGTCGCTGTGCTATCCGTGGCCATCTTTGGGCGGGTTGGCTCAGTTTCCGTGCGAAACAGGCTGCGGCGACGGTGAAGTCCAACGCAGCCTGTCTCTTTGCTTTTTTCACCAGCTTTGTGACACAGACCGACTTGATTCTTTCTCCTTTTCAGACCCTTCATTACACAGAACTGCCCCAATGCCTCGAGAAATAGCCGTATACATCTTTTATCAGGAAAGCACCATATGTCACCCCGCTTTTCTAACTTTACGGTAATTCTCTACAAGAATATTAAGAACAAGGAAAGAGGAGTTACAGAATGTTCCCACAGATACAGTTCGCATACTAAGATTCTAAAGGCCTCTCGGCAGTCCTCTTTTGTAGTAAATTTGACAAACCGATAAGCGTACAACCATTTCGGGGAAGAACGCCTGACTAATCGTTTCAGTTTCCCCGGGTACGAAATGGAGTGAGGCGATCCAGGCAGATTCCTGCCGGATTCTGTGTGGAACAGATGAAATACTGAGGCATGGAGGAGTCCCCAATATATTCATGACTCTCAAGCTCGATTATTGGCGGCCATTCTACCAAAATCTGTCTTCCACCCTGTGATACAGCGCAGGCCACGAGTTGGACATAGTCAGTGCCCAGACATCCAAGCTGTGGGATCTCCTGGCTGGACTGATTTCCTGGATGTCACCTTCGTTAACTCCCTTGCCCGGTAGTACTCCTGAATTAGGAAATACAACCCCAAACTTCGCTGAACGCCATCCGATGGCAGGTTATTATGCCAGAACCCTCCAAAGCAACGACTATTTTTTCTCTCAAGATAAATAATATTTGAATTAGAAACAATACCGTTTGGGCTCATAAACCAGCCATCAAAGTATCAAAAGATTATAGATTAGGTTCTCTGCGGGCGATCGTTCGCGATGGCTTATGTGAACGATGTCATAATATTCCCTAAGACGTTGAAGGAACATATGGATCACTTCATGCAGGTTTTCATGAGAATAAAAGAAGCCAAGTTGAAGCGGAAGGTAAGCAAGTGTATGTTTGCTCAGTCAGAAGTGAAGTTGCAAAGTCATATTATCAATTCAGGTAGGGGCGAATTTGGGGGTTTTTACTGATTAAAGATACAGAACGGCTATTTTCGGAAGACTAAGAGGGACAGCTCTGTATAGCTCAGGTTGGATGAAAGTAGAGTGAAAGGAGATGAAATACATCTCGGAGGCTCCCTTACCGGGAAATGTGACCGAATTCGGGAGTTTTTGGGTTTGAAGGATACTACCAACGGTTCATAATAGATTTTGCCGATAGTTAGGTCGCGTTGCACAACGCATCGTCTGTTAAGAGAGATTTCGAGTTTAATCCTGAAATTGGTAAAGCTTTTGAGTATTTGAAACAGAAACTGACCACACCTCCATTATTAGAATTTCGGGAGTTCGATTCACTGTTCTTAGTGTAAACCGAGGCTTTTTCCACAGCTCATGGGACGGTTTTTTGAAAAAAGAATAACGTAGTGAAATGAAGCTCTTTTCAATTCGCCTCTAAATCGATGAAGGATCAAGAGCGCCGCTTCTCGACAAGCGAGTGGAATTTACTTACTTTAATGTTTGCTGTTGACAATTTTTGAGTGAACTTTCTGCCAAGTAAAACGTTCGGTGCCCGTAATGCTCAAAAAGCCCTACAAAACGCGTTCGAGAGGAGGGATATACATAGACGGCTGGTCAGATGGATATAATTAATGTCGGATTACGACTTTGTGATTAATTGTCTTTCGTGTCTCGAAAATGGGACAGAACATTTTCTCCTATACAGATAAGTTGGATCGTAGAAATGACGATAACTTAGCAGAAGGATATTCTGAACCTCTTATAGCCTATTTGTCTTCGATACCGTTAGTAGATTGCTTTATACGGGAACCATGAATCCGATATCGGTCTGTGAGGTCTAAACCCATTCCACGACAGAGCTCTGTTGTCGAAGTCCTTACTGTGGGCATTCTCTACTATAACGGCTACGACTAAGAATTCTATGTTTTAATCGTCACTGTAACCAAGCTTTATCTTGGAAAAATCTGACTGTAACCATCAGCCGCGGTTACTGAAATGACTTCCGCCCTCTACCATAAAAGATAACTATTCTCTTTTATCGAATCTGCTTTCTGCACGACTACCAATCGAATAATCTTAAGGCGATAAACATCCTCAATCAGAGTAAAAATTATGACTTCTTCTACGAAGTTTACACTGATTCCTCGAACCCTCGGATATATAACAGCCCAGCATGAGCTTCAACTTTAAGTTCATCGATTGCGGTTCTCTCAGCTCCCTCTTTTGATGCGGTAAGTTTCTCTATTTTTTTTCCGAACATATTTAGCAATTTATGAACCAATAATATGACAGCTCAACATGAAATCTATTGATCAGTAGGAGCTGTCACCAATGCTTCCACCAGGATCACAATGTTTTTCTCAAGAGTTTCTTTTATTTGGTACAATTCGTCCGGCATGCAGAGTATGTCACTAGAGCGTGGTAAATGATATTTTTTAATTGGATACATACTGATTTGAAATCATACTTCAACTATTCATATTGTTAAGGTACATTTTCATGTGGAGAATGGTTCTTCTCCGATCCTCTTCTTGTTTAAATTCAATCTCCCATTGAATTTTAATTGGGAATATAAGGGCATGTTGGTGTCCACCTGATCATACAGAATCCAAGGTTTCTACATACTTTTCCCCCAAAATAGCAACTTTAAGTTATCAGCTACAGTTTGTTTCAAAATTTTAAGTACGTAAATTATTTAGTAGAGTGAAATTAGAAATTTAAATAATACCAAATGGTCAGTCAAGAATATATTAGAGTAACTTTCCAACAGGCCATAGTATATCGGACTTCGCGAACCGATATTGAAATATCATACCTGTTTAGGTAGCGCAGTATTTTCAGCCCTATTGGTTTTTGGATAGAAAGAAGATATACTCATTACACTTACATATTGATAATTATTTAATGAATGAAAGAGTTTTGTTCTGTTTTGAGGGCGAATTCGAATCAGTTTCGCAGGGTCGACACTTTGCAGGGCCCAGATGAACTGTAAGAAGTTTCTAAGAGTTTTTAAGTGACTCTAGGTGCCTTTTATTAACTAAAGGGCTGACATGACGCTTTATGGTACTAAATTTCATTGGCGACAGGGAAAATTCCTTCTTTTTCGCAAGAAAACATTCGATGCTCTGAAAAAAGACATCAGACCTACAGTACATCTGTAGATTCCGACCACCAAAAGATGGAACTATATGCGCTCATGAGCGGCGACAAGCCAGGAAAAATTCTCCTCATCGGTCTAGTTATTATACATGTCTGAACGACCCTTGTTAAAAACCCCCGGTGTGTACTGATCTCTATTCGAATGCATCCTTAAAGACAACACATTGAACCCTTGTTACTCTGCTTTGTCGATTCACTATTTTAGACGATAAAAGTTTTGCGTAATTTTCGGCGGTACACCACAAGAGCGCCTCTTCTTCATGAGCACTTACTCGCTTCAGGTGACATTGTCCAGAGACGTTTAACAAGAATAACGGGGCCCGAAAGGGGGCTTCCATGTTGAACAGAGACAACTTAGTTGCGAGCTATATTCAGATCCAGTTCACTAACGCATTATGAATAATTTTATGTAGCCGAAAGCTGTCCACTCTATACACTAAAGCAGTGCTGTCATTTACGTACCGATTGAAGACCTTTTCCCCATTAATGGACACTTAGGCTGGAAGGTTTCTCGAAAAATAAAGTCCCCAGACTTATTTTGATGATTGAAATCCAGATTTAAATGACGGTTATTAGAAATCAAAAATCAATGGATGTAAAAGCACCAGTAGAATGGATAATATCAGTTCATTCGATCCGAGGTTTGGGGAACACTGGGAGATCGCTTACTTAAACAGCCAAGCTAGATAATATGCAGTCACTTTTTAGGATGATCTCAACTTTGCTCCTAGTTTTCAAAAGTATGGCCATCCGTTTAAGGAAACTTTCGCTGCTCAGCAGCAAGAACTGTGTGAAGAAAAAGTTTTGTAGAGAACGAATGTTGTGTTTTGATTTCTCAAATCACCACCAGGGCAATATTGAGGAGAAAAAGTGGTATCTTAGTTGTAATTAAGAGCTTATAAATGACTTGGCTCCTCCTTTAGATGAGAAATTTCACAAAGAATTCAATATTTCCAATGTGTTATAGAACGAAAAGACTGCAAAATGTGGAGCGTGCGTAAAAATATGGGTAAAATACGTTGGGTGTTTGAATCTGATACCTCTGTTGCTTTCTAGAAAGTGATATTAGAGCCAGCCTACGTCTGAAAGAGTTAAAGTTGTTCGTTAAAAGTTATTCGCAAACCATCATCAAATTTTTTGAGATCGCAGCACCTACTCCCATGAGAATACCACGCAAGAAAACTTACAGGCGGTGAGTGCCTTAAGATTGTAAAAATTGAGAAAATTAAACTCATGTCCTTTTTTATTATCTCAATGCCACACTGCGAAGTGTATCGCTAACTGTGACTCACATATGTATATCAGTTGGAAACATCGAAATGTTGTTTTTTCCATTTATCGATGTCCAATTTTACTATTCTATTGGATATAAAACGGTTATTTAGTCCCTTAGTTGTATTTAATTACTCTACTGGCTACATTTATTGCACCTTTAATGTTAGAAAATAAATATATAACACAGTACATACCTGGAAATGCTTTAATATTTTCCCTTGGAATTATAGCCAGAAATATGTTTCGCTACTCACCGATTTTTAGTGTTATAAATTCTTTGCTCTACAATGTAAATTTTTCTAGGGTTTATGGAAATTTAAACACAACTTCGGGCAATACAACTATTTCTGTCCGTCAGCAATCACTTAATTTGGTTTCTTACGCAGTACTATTTCAAGTTTTCATTTAAAAAAACCAAATGTTTATTTATTCAAATCTTTTTAGCAAAAAGATAAAGTAAACTATACAATTATTTAGGAACATGTCCTCCATATAAGTATAGTAATAAATATTTTGCGCCCCGTGTATTTTATTGACGTCTATAAATTTTTGGTATTTATTGCCTAGAAAATGTACCTCTTGAGATAGCATATGGACAGCACCAGCTAATGGTGTTTTTAGTGGGATTTTTTGAAGCAAAAGGTCTTAGAGGGAGTTTTTCGAGTGGTGGAAACTAATTATTCTTCGTATGTGGCTATATTTGTAATGTCCCGTGACAGTAGGCCTCTGTACAGATTGTTTTCTGTAACATCAAGGGTAAACTACCAGCAAAATTCAAAGCGGGGGAGGAAAATACATTAATTTCATAGAGAAATACGGAGAATCCAATACTGTTGATTTGAAAGAGCGAGCAGTAGAGTCGTGAAAATTTTTCAGGACATCTCTTGCATCCTATAGCCTCGCTGTACTACGGAGAAATATCAGAGCGCTAATAAAGGGCCAGTGAGCACTTTGAGGCTAGAAACATGGTGCGGATTATGTAAGGAAGAGCCATGAGACTACAAAGTCTGTGGAATATAATAAATAATCTGATGAGTTATCGAAAATTATCGGTGGATCAGAGCAGAACACTGCGAAGAAATTCAAAGGCCAAGAGATTGACAGAAAGAAATGAAGCCTTGAGAGATATTTTCCGTATCAATTTGAAGCAGAGCATGGGAAGGATTGTAGAACGCCATAGGAAAGATGGGAAACATTAGTCGGAGTATTACTCTAAAGGAGAGAGGGTATAATGTCTCCCCTCTTCTCCCAATAGGTAGCAGTAAGAGCACGAAAAATCATTACCAGCATCAAAAACAGAAAACACATCATGTGTGGCAGGTAATTACTCGATATATCCGTGTGAAACGTCACTGGTATGGCAGAGAACTAGAAAGTAGTTCTTCAATACCTACCAGGGCCGAAAATCATTTTCCGATTCTTTCTAATGTTTTCTGAATATTATATCGGATTTACACCCCTCTGTTTGCAAATTAATGTTATTTAGTAATATAATCAAGCAGATGAAAGGCAAAGAAACAGAAGTTACGCAAGAGTGACTTGCTTGCAATGATGCTTTTTTCTTTTTTGGGGAAACGAAACTGCGGTCTCTGATTAATTGTCCCTTTTGTGGTGAGTCTGTATCATTGAATGCAGGAGTTCAAGTACACATAAAGGGCAATTCAGCGGAATATGTGCTGTCATGTGTATCTCTGCACTAAATTTTACGATTATAGGCCTGGATGTGGAGCATTAAGAATAAATATATGTGTGTGCCACTCATTTTAAACAATTGTACCCAAAAAGTCACTTTAATTACATGCATCCTTGTTCAGGGAGATGAATAAATTTAATTTTTACGTTCTTCTCAAAAAATAAATAAGCAAGGCATTTTATTAGTCCTTTTCCGGGTATCGCAGTCAAATAGAACTCCAAACGACAAACTTTAGAGGTGTGATTCACATCTAAAATGGTTCGTCATTTTTGGACTCAGTATCTAACAACTAGGTATCGTGGGGTTAGATCTTTTCTCTCCTTACGGAAAACATAACGACACAGGATCTAGTAAAAAAATAATGGAATTTTATATTGCAAAATGCTTAAGAATAATTTCGATCTGTATATATTTACGACAATGGCTAAGGTTGCTATAGTTATAGCTGCGAATTTTGGGATACAAAGCTCTATAAAATGGAAGTCTACTGGCTAAGACGGAGTTTTTGCATATATTTATCCTTTTTTCAATCCCTTGGAAGTATTGAAGACTTAATTTGTCAAAACGAGAAAAAAGAACTACTTTTTTGTGAGAAACGCTTGATATTCTCCAGCTTAAAACCAAAAATATCTTTGCGATGGATTCTAGTGCTCACGAATACCTTGGTTTATTCCCAGAGCCATTGACATTGTAGTAACCGTAGGGGAAAACTGCCCAAAAAGAGGGCTATTTAAATTTTTGAAAGTATAAGTCGGTATTAATAACAGTGCATAAATTTTAGTTACAACTTAAATTAAATTGTGATTAACTTGTTTTTACTCCCGTCTGGTTGAAAATTCGTCATTTTCTGAGCAAATAGTCAGTCGTTGCGCAAGAATCGTAAGGGTATCTTTCTACTGGTGGAGTCTAGAAAGAAGTTTAATGCGTTCAGTATCTACTGGGGGATGCGCACGTCCTAACTATACGGTTAAGATCTAACCGGGTGTGCTTCGTCGTCCATGCGCCTCGGGGCTCGCGACAGGATAGCTTCAGCGATGGATGACCAGAGGGTGCAACTCAGTCGCTGGTAGATACGGCGGCGGATAACGCCAACTGTCGAGTGACACTTGGACGCGATCCGCGGAACTAACTCCTCGATAAATGCAATATTCCAGGGGAAGGGGCACGGCTCGGCGGGGACGGGTGCAGGTCCCGAAGCCGCTGAATCGTCGCCGGGTCGTTGACGTCGGCGAGCGGGCCATTGTGGAGGGCGCGCATGGCCTTACCATATCGCGCATCGGCGCAAAGGGCCTCTGCACGACGGGCGCGCCCGATGTCGCCGGGGACTGTTGGGGCGTACAGCGTGTTTCCTTCCCACCATTCTAGCCGAGCCTGATGAGCTGCGAGAGCTTCGGCCCAGAGTGCTCCCCACTGCGAGCCCGTGTGCGCACGACGGAGGCGTTCTCGAAGGGCGATCCGTTGGCTCTTGGGGTCCCGCCATCCGCGCTCTCCCCGAAGACAGCGACGGAGGACAGCCGTGGGCAGCATGTGGAGGTGAAGGAATGCTCGTTGAGTGGCGTCTTCCCCACGAGCATTCGCCGCAGCTTTGACCAGCTTGATAAACAGGAGGATAAATTGGGTGAGGCAGGGAGCAGGGATATCTTGGAAGATATCCGTGTCGCGGTAGGGTGTTGAGAGGATTTCCAGGGGAAAAATAAATTTAATTCTGTACCTATAACCGCGACAAATGATTATGTTAGCAGTATCTAGTGAATGTTTAGTTTAAAAATAACTCTGAATAGATGCTTCATCAGTATGTTTTCGAGTAGGCTTTCGACGGCCATTAATAATTATCATGGAGATCGAAAAGAATGTACAAGACGTTTTAAATGCGACTATGCAGCCAATATGGATGTTAAAATAGTTTTATCATCGACAAAATTTGGAGAAGAAAAGTGCACGTAGTTGCGATTACACAATTTGGTCGCAAAAATAATTATCGTTATGTTTGATACATTCATGTACGGCATGTGAAACTCTAACTGATCAAAAAAGTGAATAACTTCTTCTTCATCCAAAATTTTAGGGAAATCTGATGTGACTATTTGAATGTTGAAATCAAATAAAAACAAAAACAAAATGTCCCATTAATAACATAAAATGTAACAAAAATCCGGAAAGTAAACCACCCTTTTAATATTCTTGCAAGAACTTTAGAAGAACATTTCTGCGCAGGCCCATCTAAGTAAAGAACAAGTAAACATTTCTACAACTCCTATATAATTTTGCCCTTGTTCTCTCCTTCCGGGCAGCGAGGAGGAATTTAAAATATTCCCTATGTACGTGAAAAATTGCTTTAGGAGTCTCAGAGACCGCAACATTCTCATCCGTGATCAGGGGGTTTCCTTTTGCAGCAGATAATTTATGAACTATTCAGGTATCGAAAATTCCTTTTCGGGCAAGAAAATTAGAAGTGTTTAAACATCTTTGAGAGTTGTTTTCGAACAGAATCATGCCCATCAGAGGCGAGGAAATACTGGCTTGCTTTGTATAGAGAATTTTAATCAGGTCGTGGGTCTCTTTCTGTCAAATAGTTTCCAGTTATATCTCTGTAGTTGATTTTAGAAGCGGATTATTCATGATTTATGCAATAAAGTTCGCAGGCACTAGCCATATTTCAATTCCGTGTCAAAACAGAGCTTTATGTATTTACTAAGATAACATTTAGTAAATGTTTAAGTGAAACAAAGGTCAAAGTTTTAACAAGACGTGTAACTGACCCAAGATGTGTACGATGTTTATTTAATATTTGAAATCTAAAAATTAGTAGATCTAAAATAATATAACTCGACTTTATAATACATTTCTTGGAATGAGACTCGCATAAATTCAGAATCGAATCTAACGCCAATAGAATCTGACCTATTGGACTGATTTGATCACCTGAAGCTGTGTAAAGATGCAATAACAACCTAGGGCTACTTATACTACAAGTCAAGGAATATGTGACGCTAATTTTCAAAGAAGCATTACAATACACTTACAAAGTATAACTTGAAACCAGAAAATTTTTTTGAAGCATTTTACAGATAAAAAACATCCACGTTATATTTAAACTTTTCTAATTTGCAAAAAGTATATATTTATAGTCTTTTGAATAATCTTGTTATTAGAGATGGAACTGTTCTCACGATGAATGTAGTAGGAAATTGGGACATTGCAAAAATAAATGTTTTTATTTTCTATATACATATTATTCATAAAATCCGGATCACAACTAAACATTACTTTCAAAATTTAACGCCACTGCAGAAAATAAGGATGTAGAATGAAATTTTTTCTCATTTACCAAAAAATAAGTGACTTTTTAGACAAAACACAACTTCTTCACTTAAACATATCGTGGCAAGTATCCAATTTGTATGTTGTAGAATAAGAACATCTTGATATATGGTATTCTTTTTGATTTCTTTTTGGCACCACACGGTTTAACATCGGGCCCGTTGTGAGCATACATTGTCATCCGAGTTCGACTTAAAATGCTACTCAACTCTGTTTCTACTAATTGAGTGTGTTTGAATGCAAAATGAGTTGCATACGACGGCTAGTTTTGTGCTTTCGAATGTAAAAATTTCTACTCTGAAACATCTTAAGATCTATATGCATACCAGAAGTTATGCCGAAATGCAGCAGTTCTAGAATAAAACTGTAATTTTTCAAACATCTAATTAAGGTAAGAGGCAGGTTTACACGTATAGATGTTTCATGTATTTATTGGTCATTTTGTTGTTTGCGTATATACTTTAAGTATACTTCCCATTGAATTTCATTACCTTAGTGCCCTAATTACTACATTTATTGATGAAAATACCTATGAAGACTTTTGACTAGTACTGTACAAGGCACAAATTAATTATTATTCAGAGATACATGAATCATCCTGAGCACTTAAATGGACAAAAAAATATTAAAACAGGACTGCTTAAGATTTTTAAATCTTTTGCCTGCCAGCCTAAATTTTCATGTCATAATATGGAAGTTTGACAAAATATAATCAACAAGAAGATTTTCAACAGAATGACAGTCTTTTGAGAAAGATACTAAGATATTCAGTAGATACATGTGCTTTACTTGATAAAAAATTTGCGTGATATTCCTTGTAATAAATATCCAAGAACGTGGCAGTTATTAACGGTTAAATATTTTAACAATACGATAATTTAATCTACATAAGATATCCTATCGCACTCGGTAGCTATATAGCGAGTTTAAGAATAAGAAAACTGCAAAAATGAGTGTGTCGTGATTTTTTCCATTGCATGTTCGTAGACAGAATGATGTTCTCAGAAAGTGATGTATACATTCATTTTGGAATTACTCCAGTCTTTTACTACTGGTTTACCTGCAGCTGGACTCAGAACAGTATAGAGAGATTTGTTTCTTGAAAGATACAAAAATCAGTACAAAGGTGGTTTTTGTCAATTTTATCGAACCTTGTCCAAGCGGAAAGTAAATTAATATTAAAATTTCAGTTATAGATGTACTTCTCTCACTATTTCCTGGATTTTAAATTCAATCTATTTTCTTTTCAGAGACATTTTCAGAGCGATACGTATCCTCAAAACTCATAATAAAAGTAAAATTGGAATATATAGTTCGGATATTTATGCTTTTACCTTCAATAAAGCTTTTTATGCTACTTCTGCATTGAGTCTGCTATTAGAATTTTAAGGGGTATTTCAGCAGTTTGAATTTTATTTTGAGGTAATTTTTTACCTTTCAGAATACTTGAGGCTAATATTTCTAAAAATTAAGGAGTTTCAAGAGCTAAAATATCAATGCAAGACTCAGGTTTTCTGATCAAATTTCCTCCTCTTCGGTTCTTAAAATTCTGAAAATGTGAATATTTAATCCCTCTGAAATGATACTATTGCATTCTGAAAAACGCAGCGGATTCTGGAAACCTTGCTTGTAGTCGGGGAGAATGTAGCATTTGTTTGCTGTCTGGACATTGAACTGTATTTTATGCTTCAATAATTATAATTATAATAAAAATGAATTTCGCTACAAGTGCTATAATTTGGGATACAAATACATGGTTTGGCTCCCAAACCACCATATTTCCTAGCCGCGACATAATATTTGAAGATGTTCCAGTTGCCAAGCATTCTTTTATCAACATCAGTCATTGAGAATCAATAAAATGCAAAAAAAGTCGTTATCGTTATCAAACGAAGAAAGAAAACAATACCTCCCCCTAAAAGGGTAAGCGTCTTGGCTTTTGTTCAAAAACGTTCAAGCTTTATTGCAGACATTATAGATTCTAGTAAAATCTCTTCGCATATCTACGAGACGCCACATTTGAAGAATCACCAAAAGTAGAAAGGATGTAATCCCATGTCACTTCCTCTAAATAAATATTATACCCATTATTCCAAAATTAATAGAAATGCACTGCGAAGTGTATTTAGTGAAAGATGTAAAGAAAATAAAAGTTTATATATACCTTTCAAGACTTTTAAAAATTGAGAGCCGTTACGTAAAATGTTTATTGACTTCAAAATTTGTTGTTTCTCATTCAAAAGGCATCTTTGAGTTATTTTATAGAAAATAATACTACTTTAAAGAAAAGCAAAGATACTTTTTTTGAAAAATTAACAAATTCAGAAACCTAAGCTGCACAGATTATAGTAAAAATGAAAGGAGGAGCAAACGATTTCCTTTTGTAAAACCTTGATAAGTAGAAATTAGTCTTTATTGTTCTACAGTGAGATTACCCGAGTGACATGGAGGTTTTAAAAAGAATTCCAAGTATTAACCTCGAAATTCAATAAAACGTTAGCTAGTACACTGAAATTAAGCGGTACATGGGGAGTTCAAAATATTTTAAACAGAATCTGCTATTAATCGCACTTACTTTCAGAAAAAACGAGCTAATTCTCATCGTGCAAGTCCTATTTTCGAAATGTTACTTAACCAGATAATAGCAGTTAAGAAAGCATTTAAAGTAATTTTCGGCCAATTGTTTTCAATTTTTTCCTTCCAGAGTTATCCAACAGACTGAAGACGACGGCGAAAAAATAAAAGTGGTACTTAAAACCTGTTGAGTAACAAATTCCCTTCCAAAAAAATAAAAACGAAAAATGAACTATGCACTAGCCGGACCAAAAGCTCACATCTGTAACTTTACAAAGTTACTATGTTGCGGTAAAGGCTTCAGAAAAGTGGCTCCACAATCTTGAGAAAGGCTTTCAAGTTCGTACTTCTCGATGCAAACTGGTTGAAATGAGTCAGAATTCTTCTGCAATTGCAAGTCCGCTTTTTCAGGCCCTCGCTCCGATGGAAGGTGAAATTCATCAGAGTTTAGGAATTACGCAGCAAGATTTCAGAAATAGGTTGTGGAAAATTACCCTGCGAAGAGATGGAGCGACGTGCGCCTAAGCTGCAGCGACCTCTCGGACGATGATGAGGTCGTCTGCGGGCGTGATCGTCGGGCGGCAACTGAGCCTCGAGGCAGTCGGATTTGTGGGGCCGCTTGCAGGCGATACGGTGTCGGAGGTGGCATCGCGATGGGAAGATGGGAGTGAGACTAGAGCGGCAGCAGCCTCACCCGGTGTGAAGTCTGGAGCGGGAGATTTGTCTCGCGGAACCTCGGCCATTTCGAAGGAGTGAGGAGGGGTGGGGAAGGAAGGCGTGCGTCGTGGCCTGAAAGGTACTTCGGGATTTACTGAAATGGATTTCACTATGGAGCCATGTTTCAGTAGTAATAGTCACAAGATCTCAGCAAATATCCCCAACCTTTTCAACGTGGCACTTTGCATTACCGACCACATCTTCCATGCATTAAAATAACAAAAAATTCCCCCCTTTGCATTACTGAAATCCGCAACTAAACTTAGAGAAAAGTGCGTTCGTAAACACTCTACTGCATGGGTTTCTCGTTATACTTCCATGAGTCTATAATTTCCTACCAAAGCATATAGTGTGCTCATGACCCTCTATTGACCTGGCCGGCCTACATCCCATGAAGGAAAGAAAAAAGCGGGTAACTAAGCCCTGAAGCTCGGTGGCTGTTAGAAGTCATATTCGATATATCCTAAAGTTTTCCGGACAACCACAATCGACCCAAAAAAGGTGTGCCGACACACAGTAATGGGCGGAGAACTGTAAATGAACTCCCAGTGTTCCCGATTCACCGATATCTGAACTCAGCACGAACTCTGCGAAGCTTAATCATTTTTTGCCATTTTCGGCATCCTACCCGTGCGGCATGTCGTCGGGTGAGGGCGCGGTGACTTCAACCCATCTAGGCCGTTTTCCTTGCCGATATAAGTACCACGACGGAGGAAAGGTTTGGGTATTTTACTCTTGGAATATACATCCGATCTATCCACGACCGCTGCGTTCTCGCTGCCCCGATCTCGTCGATACCGTTGGCGTCAGTACCGCCCTCTCGCCCCGGAGCATATTGGACGACCAAGGAATGGCGCACAAGGAGGGCGTTGCTTTTCGAACTGCGCTGTAAAGCCCCGCTGCATGGTTTCACAAAGGTCACCATCCGCATTATAGCATGTCTCCGGCGCATGCTTCTGTAAGGTTCTTAACCAAGGGCAAAGGGGGCTGTTTTTCTGGCCGTGGTTGCCTTGCTCTGCAGGGTATTTTCGGTGGAATTTGTCTGGTCCTTGTCTACGTTGTTTGACTTGTCCTCCCCATTCGCTCCAAGCCCCAAAACCTGCAGGCCTGCGATCAGCCCCCCGTGCGTACAAAAACCATCATGCACATTACCAATCGTTGAGGAGCCGTCCCTATCTTCTGCAGAAGCGTCCGCTATCGTATTCAACCTGAAGGCGTCTTCGGCAGGCGTCAACTGGGCTCGCGGAAGAGATTATTACGAACACGGAGGTAGCCACTGGGTTGCCCCTACGGTGTTCACTTCATTTTTTCTGGAAAAGATAGTGGATGGGCAGGCAGTAGTGGTAGATGGCAGCTCCTTTCTTTTGCATGGAAATTCTTGTTGAAAAAGTCTCTCAGCTCGGGAGCTCATCCCACATACGTCTTTCGGTAAAAAATCCCATTTCCCCCTATCTTCCTCTAA